>CAJNIZ010003336.1:47491-112670 GCA_905231905.1 Symbiodinium pilosum | reverse complement strand
TGCTACTGCTACTGCTACTACTACTACTACTACTACTGCTACTGCTACTGCTACTGCTACTGCTACTGCTACTGCTACTCCTACTGCTACTGCTACTGCTACTGCTACTGCTACTGCTGCTGCTACACTATTATTAGTATTATTATTGTTGCCGTTCTTCTGCTATTTCTACGACTCCTGCTACTACTATGGGCACGGCTCTTGTTTGACGCCAGGTTTTGATTGCTTTTGGCCACATTTTGCAGTGAGCTTTTGCGCATTACCAGGTGTCTTGGGGGGGAAACCATGACATGTAGCGAGCTGACACGTTTTCATGTTTGGGTATGGGGCGGGCACCTGTTCAACAAAATTCTTGTCCTGGCTTCTCCACACTAGCCACAATCATTGCCAGTTAAAGTACTGTCTGACCCTGCACTAGTTGATGATCGAGTGCTGTTTCAGGCTGGAAGCCGTCAAAACCCTTGACTTCAAACTACATTGCCGAGCATGTCTTTGCGACTAAACCAGAACTTCAACGGACGTCGTTATTCATGACCCCTAGACCTGAAGGCCCAAGCAATCGAATATGACCAAACTGAACCTTCAACAGAACAATATGTTTCGGTTTGGTGACAGAAGTATTCGCAGCAACTAGTTTGAGGCCAGGGGTTGTGCCAGTCTTGCTCATAGTCTCAACGCAACTCGATCCGGTCAACTTAGTACCAAGCTAGAAAGTATTGTGAATGAAGGTGAATTTGGTCAGTTTGGAAAGGCTATGACGGACGACGACCAAACTCAAACCTCAGCAGAAGAACTTACTTGCCCCACACCATTCGCATGCATGCAGTTGCTTCCCCTTGACCCTGCCTGCCAGAAATTGTGGCGAGACATGGCTGTTTCATAGCCACTGAGGCCAGAAATGCAACAAACAAAATAGCGCTATGTTCCCCCCAAACGTGCCTTTAACAACTATGCAAGATGTGTTCAACGTGCTGAAAATGCTGTGCTGGCCACACAATCCAGATCCCTCGACATCAAGGCTACACACAAAACAACCGCATCGCGCCATAGTCCTCCTACTATCACTACTACTACTACTACTGCGACTGCTAGTGCTACTGCTACTCCTACAACGCACTACCAGCTCAAGCCTAGGACGCGTCGTTGTGTAGGAACGTGCGCGCAGAAAGTTGCTGGAGCCTAAGCAGAGTTGTCCTCTGAAAATGCGGACGGCAAGTTTGCATTCGTGATAAGAAAGGAATGCTTTTTATGCGATCAGGCAATCTCGCCAAATCAGGCAGTGAACTACAAACATGGCAGTGTTACTCCACAAGGGGCCAGGAGTGCAACGTCTCAAAGCCAACATGCCCAAGGCCCAAGGCATGCCTGAGACTAGCCCGAACAGCCGGAAGCAGCAGGACATGCGGAATTTTCGGAAGGGATCCAGACATCGGAAGGGATCCAGACAGACAGCTGAAGATATCATGTACTCATGCTTCAGCCGACAGGGTGGTCTGGCTGTTCGGAGTGCATGAAGCATGGTCGGTCGGCTCTTAATTATTGCGGGATCGGAGCAGTCAGCCTGCGCAGCAAGACGTCTTCTTGTTGTCGACTGCCATACCCAAGCAATCAATCCAGTGGAGTTCACAAGCAGACGGCAGGCTTGAAGAAGTACAATGTGGAGTCAGGCATTCTCCCGTAACGCGACCCAGTGTGTGCGCACATGTCTGGAGACATTCTTTTTCAGCGGGAGAAACACTTCACTACGCTCGGGCATGCTGAGGAAGCTATCAAGTGCCATTGCCTTGCAGCACAAAAAAATCCTCTAGTTACTCTAGTTTTAGCCGTGATTTCCACACAGGGTTGCTTACAAACGGCAGCAAAGCAGGCTCAGCTATCATGCAACCTCGGAGCGCGCTGCGAAACAAGCAGGCGAGAAAGCACATTATGAAGCTTCTTCGGCAGCATCAGCACGCAGCTGTGCAGAAAGGGGCAGGACAAATCTTTTGTCCTAGCAAGATGGAGGGAGGGCGTTAGGCGCCTGCAACTGGAGGCCAGCACGACCTATCCACATACAGCCCCGTTGGCGCGTGAAGTTCGCATCAGTAAGGATAGAATCCCACTGATCAGCAGTCATCAGCCCCTTCAAGGAGAGCAGAATAGCACAGATTAGACCCCTTCCCCAACAGGTGCGTGTCTGGGTGAGGTATCGGTTTTGTGTCACGCTGTTTTTCATTTGCCATGTAAAGAGAGCACTGCCTTGACGTGGGTGTTAGCACCGGCGTTGCAAGGGGCATGCCAGTGTACGCACACGTGCGTAGATTGTTTAGTAAGTACAGCTTGCCAAGAATGAGCACGCGCTGCTCGACAGTGTTGCCTCCAGTGCACCTTCTCGTCAGTGTTGCGCCTTGAAGGCTCCAGCTCATACTACACTTGCAACAACAGCTTCAAATTCTCACAGCCGTCTTGCTTTGAGCGAAACCGCTGTGCACAAATGATTAGCACCATAGCATAGCATCACCAGAGAGTCGGTGGCTTAGGTATCTTTGCTTGAGGTGTGCTTCGCACACCTCTTCAGAAGCTGTCCCAACACCTGCTTCGTTTATTGTGCCTGCTTTGGCCCAGTTCACCAGCCCGAGGCAACCTGCTTTGTACGCATTAGGGTTTCCTCGCACTTCAAAGTTGCATTTGCCCGCCAAAGCGCGATGGATTCGCGCGAATAGCTGAATGCAAAATGCTATTCCTACAACGACAAGAGCAGCAATTACTTTTACTGTAGCTGCTGCTGCTGCTGCTACTACGAGTGCCGCTATTATTATTATGTAACCGAACTCTGCACCTGAACCCCAGACTGAACTCGGAACCCTCACCCAAACCCGGAACCCTCACCTGAAGCTTGATCCGCAGCCTCGTCCAGAGAACTAGATTCTGTTTGGAACCTGAGCCTCAGCCCAAACCCTTATACCTTCCCCCCGAACCCGAAACCCCTCCCCATTCTTGTAGCTGAACCCGACCCTTGAACTGGACCCGAACCAAACGAATTCGGCACCCGACCTGAACCCTGAACAGAACCCCGAACCTGGGCTCAAGACCGATCCTGAACCGAATCCCGAACCCGATACTACACCAGAACCCTGACCCGAACTCCGAACCCTAACATAAGCCCGAACTCAAGACCAAACCCTTGACCGAACTCCGAACCCGAACTCGAGACCGAACTCGGGACCCCCATCCAAACCTTGAACCGAACCCGGAACCTGAACTCCAGACTGAACATGGGGATCATTAGCCGCCGGCCCTCGAACGAACTCCGAAGCCGAACTCAAAAAGACCGAGGCCGGACACCTCGCCTGAGCCCTGAACTGAACCTTTAACGCGAACTCTGAGACTGAACTTGGCACCCTGACCCAGACCCTGAACCGAGTTCAGGACCCCCACCCCACCTGACCTGAACCGAACCCCGAACCTGAACTTTACGCTGAACGCGGGACCACGCATTGGCCCTCGAACCGAACTTGGAGCCCGTCTCGAGACTGAATCTGATGCCCCCGCCTCCCGGTCCCGGGTTCGAACAAAAGACTGAACTCAGCACCCGTGCCAGAGCTCTGAACCGAACCCCGAACCTGAACTCCAGACCGAACTCACTTGAGATATAGATGCAGGAGGCAAGAGTGTGGGAAGGAAAGAAGGAAGGAAGGAGTATTACAAAAAAGGGTTTGCGGATCACAAAAAAAATCCGCTTGAAATATGGACACAGAGGATGGGAAAGAAGGAGGGAAGGAATGCCGAACCCGACCTCCTCCTACAGCTAAACCCGAATCCGAACCCTCTGAACGCTTGCCGCTCATGCCAAACCTGAACGTGAACCCGAACCCCCCCCCCCTTCCCTCCTACAGTAGCCCTCGAACCCGAACCCCCCCCTTAGTTCCATTGCCCCGTTCCCTCCCCCTGGGGCACACACTGGCTATTATGACGATTATTTCTGCTATGACAACAGCTGTTACTAGTACGACAGCAGCTGCCGTTGCCGCTGCTGTTGCCACTACTTTTCTGACATCATGATCGCCATCAATGCTGATGGTTATAGAGTTGCGATGACGGCTCAACATTTTGGAAGGTCAGTGCATCATCGGTTTGATGCTTGTAACATTGTATGTGTCTCTTCTCCCTGGCGACGAGGAACTGCAAGTTGATTTTTCGTGGGAAAGTATTGAGACCCGACAACGACGCTGGGCTGGTACGTGGCTAGATTTTTGGTTCTGATATAACTTGAAGAAGGTAAGAGCACACCATCAAGACATTAGTATAATTATTACTCGTTCTAGGTGAAAATGAACTATACAAATTAAATATTGTAAAGGCAAGAACAGTAAGTGAGTGTAGAATGTTAATAAGAAGTGTAGATGGATAACGCCAGCTAATAAAAAGTCGAGATTCATACCGAAGCAGCGTACGCTGGGATGTTTCGCGGATTTGAAGTGTCCGCAATAAGCACTGTGCAAGCTCTGTCATTGTCCATGGACCTCCTAGCTGGGTTTCATCTGTGAATGCAAATGACATGTATGAGATTCAGATTGTGGAGCTGAAGCCTGCGCGTGCGCTTTCTGTTCATGTTTTGATGCCCCGCGGTTCTGTGGTGATCCATGTCATTTTGCTAGCTACGTCCCCGCGGAATGAGTCCACAGGACGTGCATCCTTCTCAGGACAGCCAAACCATTTCTGAAGCCGGCCTGGCAGCGGGCTGCAGAGTAATGCTCGTGGCGAGTTCCGCCGCTGGTTTTAGATTTGTCGATCCGGTTCCTGAAAGTTGCTAGCACGGGGCTGTGCACCTGAATTAATGTTTGGCTTG
Source organism: Symbiodinium pilosum (assembly GCA_905231905.1). Lineage (NCBI taxonomy): Eukaryota > Dinophyceae > Suessiales > Symbiodiniaceae > Symbiodinium > Symbiodinium pilosum. The sequence continues at coordinate 107,842 of CAJNIZ010003336.1, read as the reverse complement.
GGACTACCAAAGTGAGAACCTGATCATAGAAGTGCTGGCTGCAGAGCCGAGGCGAAGGATGTTTCCTTCGTGCAGTCTTCCCGCGCCGATCCCCTTGTGTAGCTTGTCTTGACCGAGCCACAACCCTCACATGTACACCTTTAGACAAATTCTTTCGCTAACCGTAAAAGCAAGACACGGCTATTTGTGTTTGCATGTCGATGCTCCAGGAAGGGTTTCGCAGAGGAGGAAAGGGATGAGCAGAGCCGGCGGAAGCGTGCGCGCGCTGCGCTGTCTGCTTGGGGCACGAAGCAAGACTCAGAGTTCAACTTTGGTTCGATCAAGGCTTGAAGATGGTAGTTAGGCTAATATTACCCCAATAATGAAGATTCAAACGGAAACAAATATGTAACACGAAATGGAAACAGCAGTGAGTTGGTGAAACCCCAAGCTAATCCAAGCTACATTAAGCAGAGGGGCAACAGGCCACATTTTGTGTATGGATTAAAAGGAGTGTCTATCCTTGTCTGGTGCATGGATTCGTGCAGGCTGAGTTCAAGTACTCAGAACCTCCTCCTTATGAGGCAGAACGATTACTGCAAAAACTAGCAACAGATCCTGGCATCATCGAGATCATGAAGACCAGGAAGTTCAAGGTTGGCGTTTTGACAGAGATGAGTCCTGTGGAAGCGCAAGAACGCATGGCTAAGCGGGGCACGCCCAACATGGACTTACTTGGCTACAACCAGAACTATGGTGGCATGATCGTTCTGCGGTTACGGACAGATACCCTCAAGGGGTTCCGGCCATACCACGACCTCATCAACACATTGATCCACGAAATGACGCACAATGTCTGGGGTCCTCACGACCAAAACTTTTGGAAGCTGTTCGGTGAGCTGAAAGCTCAGTACATGCGATTCCATCGCTTTTGGAGCCATGGAGGGCGGGCAGCTGATAGCAATGCTGCAGGCCAGTTCCAGGGCTTCGAGGGTGATGATGAGCAGGCTGGAAATCAGGGCGCCTTTGGACGTGTGCTCGGAACTGGTGATGGGGTGGCCGAGACGAATACGGACCGCAGATCCAGGGCACTAGCTGCGGCTGAGGCGCGCATGGGGACACCTGCAGCTGAACCCGAAGAAGCGGAAGAGCCCGAGGATCTAATCAAGCCTTGGGTGCCTAATTTCTTGGCTTCGAATGGGCAGTGGATGTTCGCATGTCCGTGTGGACAAACCCATACGATATCTACAGAGGAGAAGGAGCAGCTCATCAACGCGTTGGTTGAGGGCGCAACATGTGTTATGCAGGCCCACCCAAAGCCTGTTCAGATTGAGACGGACGATCAGGGGAAAGAGATGGAAGTTGAAGCGCCTGAGCTGACTGACGCTGCGCCTTCTGCCGTGGCATCTGATACTGCACCTGTGCTCAGCAGTGCCCTGCCCCAGGAGCGGGGAGAACACGGCTAAGGACATGAAATTTGGCATGCCGTATTCAGATCTCCCTCACATCCTCACATCCGGTGATCTGTCAGCTCCCCCTGTTGGTTGTTTAAAGGCTGGATTGATGCTGAGCCTGCTCTCAAAAATGCAAATGATCACGTTCAGGGCTAAAGGGTGTGAAAGGATATGAAATGGGTGCGAAGGCCACGGGGCGGAATGTTCTGGAACTCTAGCAGTTGGTGTGTCTCAGGAGAGTTTGCAGATAAACTGCATGCGATGCTCGGGAAAGCTGGTGTTCTTGCCAGCGGATGTTCCAGCTCCCTGAAGACAGTCAATCGGAATCTGATTACTGGATCGCACACAGCGTGATTTCAACAGGTTCATGTAGCTGGGTGTTGCTTAAGGCATCTTGTTGCCGGCAACACTGTTGCTGGCAATGTGGTCAAGTTTTGCACGTCTTTTGAAGGATGAGGGGCTTGCCGAGCAAGTGAGGCAGAAGCCAGGTCTGCAATTTAAGGAAAGCTAAATGGCTGCCGGCACATGAGCCTACTGACGCTTGGCTCCTGATTTCCGGCTGGTCATATGTGCTTGTGACATGTATTCTTGCTGCTTTCAGCTCCGACAGACAAAATCTAAGCCTTGGTAAGCAGCTTTGTGGGCATAGGTATGAAAAACATAGATTAGCATCAGCGCTCTAGTTCGGGATGAGGATCACCAAATCAGTTCAGGACCACAACAAATGAAATCAGGATGAAAGAATATGAAATCAGGATCTAAAGGCTCAAAGTATTCTCCATGTTTGATCACACTTTATGTTCAGCATATTTCGATACTCCTCATACTTGTCCGCCATTTCATAAATTCTCATCATGTTCATCCTCTTCCATGGTTTTTATTTTCAGAAAATGTCATCTATTTTCATAACATTTTCATTGATTTTCTGGATGCTTCTTGGTTTTGAATCATCACTTTCACTATTCCATGAATTTGCATTTTTCCTCGTTTCCAGTGAAAACATGAACCTGTATCATGCTCGACGGTGATTCCTCCTTCACAGCTGCCACATTCAACTGCAGGGGGCTGCATGGCGCCCCAACCCCCTACTTTAAACATGAATTCCTATCATGTCTAATAGTGGATCCTCATCAACAACTGCCACATTGTTGAATTGTTTGCCAAAGGGGGGTGCTGCCCCCCAAGCCCCTCTCATGTTGTTCAACATAAAATCCGTATCATGCTTAAGAGTGAATACTCATTAACAACTGCGTCGTTCCGCAATGATTTGCTGACAGTCCTCTTCTTTGCCACCGAAAGGCTCCAAAAGCGAGGCCAGTTCTGCGCTTAAGCGATTATCGCCAACATGAGCTTCCGAAAGCGACGACTATTCTGCACTTCGACAAAAGCAATGACTTTTCTGCACTTGGCCACAAGGAGGCTCCAAAAGCCAAGACAGTTCTGCATTTTGAGACCAACGATTTCAGCTCGATGTCGGGTAGGTCATTTTTTATGCTTATGAACATATTTGATGCTTTGCCCCAGTTTGTGTGTTTGGGCAAAGCTGCGCGAGGATACCGCTGAGCCAGGGGAAGCTGTGCAGGACACCAGGCCGGCAGCTGATCTAACGGCTGCCATTGGGGAGACCTTGCTGCCCAGCCGGGAGGAGACGTGGCTGTTTGTGAACTGGTCACCCCCGACATTTGCTTTGGGGAAACGTAGGGGAGCTTCGGAGTTCAAAGCAAGGAGCCTAAGCCAGACGTCGACGTTCCCGCCCTGGATGTTTCTGAACTGGAGCTCCAGGCCACCTAATTTGCTTCTCAAGCAGTCTAAGTATGTCACGCACAGACCCTTCCCAAGCATCTTAACCGTCTCTATTCTTCATTTGAGCCTTTCCCAGTACACGGATGACTTTGATTTTCCCATACTTTAAGACTGCCCATGTCGGAAGGGTTTGGATGGTGCCGCAGTGTGGCTGAAGCGCTTCTCGGAGAAGCTGACTGGGTTGGCCGCAGAACGCTCCACAAAGGCGCGAGCTGTTGAAAGAGCGGGTTCAATGTGAATGCTTCTGCGCTTGCATTCCGTTTGGGCCCCTCGAGCTGTCGAACTTGTTTGTGTGTTGGTGTTGAATGCGGGCCTTTGCCTGAGCAACGTTGTTTAGTGCATTGCGTGGACAGTACGTACTCTTTGCATGCACGTGCTGCAAGTGCAGTACAGTAGGTCATGAAAATCTGGAGAAGCTGAGGCGGCAGCTGTTGAGCTTCTTCTGAAATTGGTGAGAAACGTTGTGAACAGCCCAGATGAGCAGAAGCTTCCCGCCGTCAAGTGAGACCATTTCCACATGAATTGGTTGCGCTTCCTGAAATTCGTGGATGTGCATACAAGAAGCTGATGGCATTTGGAACTCTTGTGGCAAAGCTGACTGAACTAAGACTAGCATGGCTTGTGAACAAAGATGACTGCCCGCGAAAATCAGCAGCCTTTCTGAGCTGAGGTTCCGGAGAATACGAGCAGAGAACCCAGCCATCCGTTCCAGGCAGGTATCAGGGCAGTGTCAATCATTGTATGTCTGCCCAGTCAGAACCAAGCAGGTTAATAACAGCTGGTGGGGATAGAGCAGAAACTTTGATGACTATGCTCGGATTCGAGTCAACGAGGCTCGCTCGAAGTCTGCCTCTCTTTTGGAGTCTTAAGGTGTCGTGTTTTTTTATCCATGTTACAGGGTGGCCAACCTAGGACGGACTCGAATGGCGAACGAGTTTTCGTACTACGTGACGCGTCTTTTGATTATGCGCGTCTCCGGATGGGTCAAGAACTTCTGGAGGCCGGAGGTTTTGATGTTTGGATGGTACAGCTAGGATGAGTCTTGGGTCCCCTGGACCGTTAGGCCGAGTTGGACAAGATGACCGTCACCACTGCGCAGTGATGATGTCTTCAGCTGCATACGCCAAATCCCCTCCCCGTGCCCGTAATTTCATAAGAAAACAACAACAGATTAAGGGGTGAAACTGTGGTGCACTACCGATGAAGCGTAGTGACATAGGGGAGGGTGCTGCTGCTCAAGCGAAGTGCAACCCCTAAAGTCTTTGCGCACTGTTGGCCAGCAGTGTTTTCTTGCCATGGGCCTCCTCTGATTGGCAACCGGACCTTCCTCAGCTAGAAGTGGCTTGGCAATGCTTAGCAGTATCTTCTTAGAAGATTGGAAGTAACAGGAACCGATTATCCGTAACAGTGGAGTGTAACAGGAACTGGCCGCATTCCGTAACAGGAACCGGCGGCCAGTTTCCGTAACAGGGCCGCCGGCCCCTGTGTAACGGGAACCAACCGGGGCCGCGGGAAGCCCACACATGTGTTCAGACGGGCTAAAACATTCTTTTTCGGCCTTTGCCAAAGGGGAACCGATTTTCGGTTCCCCTTGTAGATGCATTTTTTCAGGTATTTCCCGCTTCCTGCCAACCTTCAGAGTACAAATGTCGCAATTTTCAGCCTCCAGTTTTCCTTCTGAAGCAAGGGCAGACATGCGACAAAAGCGTCTGGGGCTTCAGCTGGGACTTCTTGAGTTTAGGGTTTAGGTTTAGGGGTTTCGGTTCCAACTTCTTGGGTTTAGAAATTGTAATTCCATAGCACAGGAACCAACAATTTCCAGTCCCTACTTGGGCCGGAGCCTGATCCAAAACTCTAAACCCTAAACCCTGACCCTTGGAGGCTGAAGATCCAAACCTCTAGCTTGGAGGTTAGGGTTTAGGGTTTTCGGGTTTCAGTTCAGGATGTAGAGGAGAAGGAGTGTAGAAGTAGAACTAGTGGCAGTGCGAGCAGAAAAATGACCAGAATGAGGTACAAGCAAGCTGCAAAGAGGAGTGTAGAAGTAGTACTAGTGGTAGTACGAGCAGAAGAATCAGTAGAGCGAGATACAAGCAAGTTGCAAGACCGTTGCCCTTGAGGGGACCGATTTTCGGTCCCCCACTTTGCGAGATTCGGGCTCCGGGATTTTGGTTCCAGTTTCGGTTCCTTTCCGCCATGGTTTCGGTCACGTTTTGGAGTTTCTTTTACGGTCCCTGCTGATTCCCGTTACAAGTCCCGAAAGCTGGTTCCCGCTATGGCCAAAATGGCTCCCGTTACAGCCCGCACCCTATCTTCACAGGGTCAGGATGTCGATCCCACAAACTGGAGTTTGCAGGTTTTAAGACACTTCCTTCTTCCTGCATGTTCATGTGCTGCTCTGCAGACTGAGGTTGTGTGTACAGTGGCCGGGCAAGCCAGCATGCAGAGTTTTCATACGTGGGAGTGTGCTGAGACGGGATAGATTCGGCTAGATGTGAAGCTTCATTTTTCCATGCAGAATCACCTCTTGCGGATAAAGGTGCCAGACTTGTCCATGCATGCTCACTGACGGACCCGCTGGCAAAGCGTCCCAGACTACTTCCATTGTCCGACAGTGGCCCCAAAGGAGCCAGGTTGGAGTTCCCAGGCTCACAGGCCATGCACAGACCAGTTCTGGCCACGGAGCAAAAGCCAAGCTCACTGCGCTTCTTGTGCTGATGCTCAAAGCATGACAAGTTAGGCATGCTCTTAGCATGGAGAGCGGTACCTGGTTTTGCCGCCGCCTGGGAGTGCCAGCAAAGTCAGCAAGGTCCCGCGGCGAATGACGTGCGTGACGTGTACGCCTTCCTGTCGATGCTGGCCATGTTTTGCTACTTCACGCTTTTGGTGGACTTCAGCACCTTGTTACAGATAGCACTGTGTGCTACCCTTTCCCCAAGTAGATTGAACATGCTGCTCGCCCCCCTTGCTAAGGCGCACTTTTCGTCCGCTGCTCTGCCTTCGTCATGACGTCTGGGCAGGTTCTCCCAGAGTTAGCATCCCTGCTGCATGAGCAGTTTACCGCAGACTGAAACAAGAAAACGTACTCTCCAACTCAACTTCGGCTTCCTGCAAGCCTCCTTCCTGACCAGACCGGCCATGCTGGCTTCCATGGTTCCCTTTGGCCTGTTGATTCTGAGGTTCTTATGCTGGGTGCCGTTTTCTATTTGCTATTGGTGTTTGGCTGCGCAACATCTGCGGCCAGCGACAGAACTGCAGACTTCGAAAACATCCCGCGATCAGCGCTGAGCTTTTTCCAGATCAGCATCGGGATGTATCCGGCTGAGAACTTTCACAGCCTCAAAGATTCCCGCTGGACAATGGTCATGTGCGTGGGTTTCATTGTTTTGGCTTCTTTGGCTGCATGTGGAGCTGCTTAGAGGCGCTCTTTGAAGTGCCAATCCTCTTGCGCGTGCGGCTGCCTCAGGTTGTCATCTTCCTGTCCAATGTCTTAATAGCTCAACTCATTGGAGCATACTCCTCACTGTACGACAGAATGCTCGGCCTCGCGCGGCTCAACCGGAAGCTTGGAAACCCCACTCCTAAAGGTCCTAAATCATCAGTTTTTGAGGTCCAGGTTCCAGGAGGTCTTTTCAAACAGCTTCCGCTTGCTGCCATCGAAGGATGTCCATTATTTGCGACTCCATCGCTTCAGTCCGGCGATCTCGCTTTGATCGCTTCATCGCGAAGCTGAGACTGGACGAGCGCATGGAGTTCGGCGAAGGTGCGGGCTTTTGACAGCAGATAGTCTCAACTGAATTCGAGCAAGTTAGGCGATTTAGCCTTTAAGGTAGATGGGCGATGCCTTCAAACCTATACGACAAAAAAACAGAGCCGCTTCAGGATTGAGCGGATTGAGCTTCTTGCTTCTTTTTGCTGAAGCTTGATGAGAATAACAACCCCATGCTCCGTTACCCCGCAAGCCCAAACAAAAAATGTGGGGCAAGGCTTCATGATCACGTTGGCACCACCCAATCCTCCGACCATGCTAAACACCTTACCTGATCGGGATTGTAGGTGACGTGGGCCTGCCGGGCTGCATTCAAGTTCTCGAGCCTGGCAACTTGAATCCAACCAACCAGGACTGCACCGACTGCATCGCAGGATTTTGTGAACTCACTTTGCTGGAAAACTGTGAGCAAGCTCTTGATTAGAAGTCCCATAGAAGGTTAATCTGGCAACGATACGCGTGAAGTTCAGGGTTTGGTTGTAGGTACTGCGCGTCACGGACCAAGTGTAAGTGTGGTCTGTAGACGTAGATGCCAAAAAAGCATGAGCCTGCGTATCTTTGGCACTGCCTTGAAACCCTTCCTCCTTTCAAAGCCGTCCTCATCGCCAATTTAGGCAAGCATTTATTCTGGGACAGAGGGGTTATATAGGGATAATGGAAAATAAAATGGAAGCTACTATAGTATATTGGGGCTATATAGGGATAATGGAAAATAAAATGGAAACTACTATAGGGAGGGCTCGACACCATGGGAAAGAATTCGCAGTTGCGCGCTGCAAGGACAGCATCAGGCGCTATGGTGGGTCGACTTCGCCGAAGATGCCCTGGCCCGTTCCGCAGCCAACAGGTAAAGGAATGGAAAAGAAAATGTAAACTAGTACAATGGGTTAGAAAAGGGTTATAGGGTTTTATAGGGGTTATATAGGGGTTTATAGGGGTTGTAGATCCACTTCATGAAGTTGAATTGTTGGTGGAGTGGCAGGTAATCTTCCATCATAGCTTGTTCTAATTATTTGGAGTTCAGTTCGCTTCCCGTTCGTTGCCAGTGCCCCGCACCCGCATGTTGTCCCACAGTCTGGAACTGTCTTGCTTTCTACGCATCGTGGCTCAGACTCCCATTGTAGAACTTGCATGTTAAGGACGAAGAGGAAGAAGTAACCGGAAGCATGGCAGAGCGGCTGCTTGGCGATCACTGAGATTAATTACGTTATAACTCAGCCAGGCCATGCCCGACAGCGTGGTACACAATGTGGCTTTTAATTTGATTCATTAAACATGGCATAGCAATGTGGATGACTACGCCCTTCGCCTCGCCTGAAGAACTTTTCAGAAATGGTCAGCCTACCCAAGAAGTTTGCAAAGAGCCTTGTGTGCTGCCAGCATGGAGCGCTCATCAATGTCATGTAGGATGAGAACAGCCAAGGTTAGAAAACTTGACCAAGCTGTGGAAGAAAACCATGACTCTCAGAGCAATTGCATGAGCTTCGGACATCAGCAGACTGCATCTCTGGCCCCTGTGATGGGCATGCTCTTTGAGGAGGCGAGTTGAGAAGAAAAGAAAAGGAGGTCGAAGAAATGGAGGGGAAAGCAGTGCTTCCGAAATGGATGCTTGGCATAGCAGCAAAACTGCAGGATGGTCCTTCCTGCAATGTTATTGCTTGTTATATGCTAAGGACAAAGCAAGCAGAAGCAAGTCTTCCAGCTCAGCACCGCGGTTGATCTAGGAAAACGCTTGCCAAGATTTGTGTGCTGGACTGCCGCATGTAACTGCACCGCTGTGGCAGTGCATTGCTGCCCCTCCAGGTAAACTCTGACTCCTCGCAGTGACGGATGCCATGTCCTTAGCACGCCTTTTCGGGGATAGACTCTTCTCAAGATAGTTTGTGCGTGAGCTCAGGCTGTGGAAGCCAAGCAGGCTGAAAACACTGGCAGGCCAGATGTGTTAGTGCATTTGTTGGTTTTCGAGTGCTCTGGCGCCAGGTGGGCGTGCCACTTGATCCATGTGTGAACAGCTCCAGGCTTCTGGAGCTCTTGCTAATGCAAACATCGTGGGTGAGAAGCCTCGCGACTTCCTCACCTCCAAAGGCAAACGGCAAAAGCCAATCAATGTCAAGTAGCATATCTAGTTTCACTGAGTTTGGGGACCGCTGCTTGTGTGGCCTCCAACCTGTTCAGTGAGACTTGCAGTTTGCAGTCATAGGACTAACGCAGGTTCCCACTCTGAACGGGTCACGCGCATTAGCATAGGGTAGAGCCTCTACAAGGCACTGCCGGCAAGTTGTGAGCACATGGGGATGCCCCCCCCCAAGCAGGAACTGGGGGAATGCGTTGGTGCAATAGGCAGTGCAATGAGCAGATTTAATATCAGGACTCGGATAATCGCAGCAACGCAACTCTTTGCAGCTTTGGCTCGCACCTGTCCTGCTACCACAAGAAGCAGCAGCAGAAGCCGAGCAATCTTTGCATGAGAAAGGAGTGCTGGAACTCGGCTGGCGTAGTCAGCTCCTGCCCAGTTTGCCCATTCGTCATTTTCCATCTGGAACGAAGCTTCAGATGCTCAGTTTTCGAGTGCCTGTGTTCTTGGGGAACGTCTAAAGCAGTGGGAATGATGCACATGAAGGAGTGATGAGGCCTCATGAGTATGCCGGATGGACCCCAAGAAAGTTTCACCATCAAGCACACTGTCCAAGTATGGCCAGGGTGCTTGTTACAGTTTGGTTTCAAATTTCAATTAAAAAAGGTGTCGACTCTGTTTTGGGCATGTGTGGCTCCGTCTGTTTGTCTTGAGTGCTTATTGGTTTGCTAGAAGCCATGAGAGTGTCATCCCAATCAGTCCGCGGAAAATTGGGATGACCCCTAGGGGATATCTACTGAGGGTGCTGCTTCTTGTCAAGATACAGCAAATGTTAATCCGCGAAAGGCCCGCCCCACCGTGCTGGCAGATGAGTAGGCCAGTGGTACGTGTATGGCCGCAACCTGAGTTGCTAAAGTTGGATCCAAGAAGATTGCAACAACCTGAAGTGATACTCCTCAACTTTCCATGTGATCCAGCAACGACACAAGCAAAGGAAACTGTATAGACCTTTTGGTTCCCTCTAAGTAGGCATTTGTACCAGGCACGCAATGCATCTTAGGTTGGAATTAGGCAGTTGACAGGAAAACGTGCGCAACGTGTGGTTTGGAAAGCGGCCTGTGTTTCAGGCTTTGACAACTTCAGCTTGCTTTGCTTGGTATAGCTTTCAAAGCCCATTGTTTTGATGATTTTCGTTTGTGCTCACGGCTTGCAACAGTCACGTGACCCGAGGACACGCTTCCTCAGGTGGACTTATCAGAGGCGCATGGGAATAAAAACATACCCCACATCACCTTGCGCAGCGCTGGACTTGATACATGTTTGGACAAATGATGTTGCGTATGTAGGAGGCGAATGACAAATTCCGCTATTTGGCCTTCAGCATCCTGGGGGTATGGATTGCTGCCATTGGAAGGCGCGTGCGTTTGGAGGTGTCAGTTGGATAGAAGCCCTTTCTTTGTTCCGCAGGAGTTGTTGATCCCTCAGGGTATTTGTTTTGCTTTTCAGGCTTCTACTAAGTAGGGGTAGGTTTGAACACAATTTTTGTTTTTAACCAAAATGCCATAGACATTTAATTCTTGTAGGGTGCCCAAACCTACCCTAGTAAAGGCTAGGTCAGCCAGGCTTGCCTGTGGTGCAGCCTGAAACCGCGAGGCCTTCAGACATGCTTTGCCCTTTTTGGCCCAAGGTGGGAGGAAGGCTGCCAACTTGGTGCTGAAAACGACCTGGTCCCAGGCATCCTTGGTGACGCAGCCTCGGCATTGTGGCAACAGCAATTGTGTTGGTGAGGATAATGACCGTGGTAGCAAAAAATCATGCCTGCAGTGATGATTTTGGGAAGCTTTAGCAGAAGCAGGACTTTCAGGCATAAGCAGTGCGTGATTCACAGCACATGATCGCACACATATGCTGTTTATGATTTGAATGAGTGAAATGGTAGTTTCCATAAATCCGGGGACAACAAAATAGACGTCCAAATACTAGATTACCAGAATCCTTCTTATAAGAACCCCAGAGCAAGGTACCCGTAAATTTGGGGAGTACCCTTAGAGATTGGGGAACCCCCAAATGCACAGCATGAGCTGCAGAATCGAGGTTTGGCTCTTCCAGAACCAGCTCTTTTGCTGCGGCAACTGTGCCAGCCTCGGATACAAGTTGAGACTAGATGCTGTCTGTAAAGGCGCGATACATTTCATGCGAGCCAAGTGGCTTGAGTCGACATTCATGCATGGCCTGGTTGGCCAAGTCGTCGTCGCCGTCTTTCTCGTCGTTGTTAGACAGCGCCTCCTGGTAGATTCCCAGGCGAGAGCAGTGATGACGAGCAGGGGCAAGTCAGAGATCGAACTGGTCTCGTTCGCACAGGTGCTGCCGGGACTTCATGTACGTCTATAGGTGCTAAAGTTGATAATTAGATGTAAGGGAAGAAGTGGATAGCTCCACATAGCACCAGCTTGCTTTGTGAACTTCACAAGGAACATGGGCTGGTACAAAATTAGAGGTCCATCGTCAGAAGGCTGTGATTGCATTGTGGGGATTCCAATCACACATACTGATGTAAACCTGCCAGGCTCAACCTGCCTAATTCCTTTCGTGCTGCTGGCCACTGTTAATGTGCTTTCCCCAGATGCCAGGCAACGTAGGTGCCTACAACAAATGCTGAATATCTTACGCAGCATGGGCAGCCATGCAGCACAAGGCCTTCTTCGACTTCTTGATGGTCGCTGTAGCACTGGCCACAGTTGTCGAAAAAAGGTTGGCCGTTGCTATGATTTTGAACAGAGCATGTTCTCAGGCGTATCCAGAATGCTTCCAGTCTGTGGTGGTAGCGTGGAGCTTAACGAAGGAGGACCCGTGAGAGGTGGCCCTAAGCCTACGAAGGGACAGGTGGATGGTTTTGTGTTGCAGGGGGCCGGGATTGAATAGGAACAGCACCCACCCTGGAAGTGAGCATGAATAAAAGCGGATCCAGTGTTCAGAGCTGCGAGATTCCGTGGCTAGAAGCGCTCACAATATGTAATTTCCACAATAGGGGGACCCAACATAGACACCAGAACACTATAGTCCCCGTATAATCCCATGGTTACTCCTAATTGGAAACCCCAATCCTTACATAAGCCTGGTTTCAGGCTCATTGTCCATTTCATTTTTCTATTTGATTCTCCATTCTTGGCGTACTATCCCGCTATATCAATTGTACCCCTAATTTTGGGAAACCCTAAACCCTGTATATGGTCACACGGTTGATGGCCCCCCCTTCCCCTGTGGGTGGCTGTGGTTGGGGGTTTGCTGTCGATGTGGTTGGGGGTGGCTCTCCCGTATGGTTGGGGTTGGGTGGGATGAAGAGACATGACTTGAGGTCTTCCCGTGCCTCCTGTGGATGTGGCTGGGTGGGGGTCTCACAAAGGGAGGAATTACGTAAGTCATTTCTAAGCTTACGTGGTAGCGGGATGAGAGAAGGTATCTATATGATTAAACAGAATTATGTATAGATGTGTAGATGTAGAGATGGGTCATCGTTCCTATGTAGCCCGTGCAGTGTTTCTGAGGTTTTCAGAGTGTCTTAGAAGGACACATTGGAACACTAGAAATGTAAATACCAACATCACCACAGCCCGAAGGATCGTGCCGCAAACTAGCCCATCCCTGTAACTGTCGGCATGTTTTGCATCTGGTGCACAGAGTCAGACTCCAAAAGTGGCGACAGTCACTAAGATGGCGTGTTCCAGACACCCTTTTGAGATTGCGAGGTCCTAAAAACCACGACGGTCAACTGAGATTCCGTGCGTTCATGGCCCCCCTCCCCCCCGAGAAATACCCTTTAGATATACCCGTAATCTTGGGAGACCGACAATAGGCTACCAGCTTGCATAGAGGCTGAGGGCACCCTCTGTGCCGAATCCTTTTTCACATTCGGCGCTGGAGTCTTCCAGGCACATTCGGGATGTGGGTGGGTTCCCAAAACTAGGGGTACCATCTCAGGGGTCCCAATAAGAAGGACCATAGTATTTGGGGTTTATATTGGGGTTCCCAATTCATGCGAACTAGCACAGTGTCCCGATTTCATGATATCTTTCTCGTTCTCATCAGGCTGAGCACAGAAGAGAGATGTGATATGACAATGGTCCTTTCCAGAGTCCCATTCGTTTGGGTAGGTGGAGGTATTCGGATGCACAGAGGACACTTCTCATCGTCAATCATCACTTGCACGACGGACAAGAGTCGGGATTTCCCAATTCTAGAAGCCGCTCGATTTTCTTCATTCGGTCCAAAGGGCATGTGGCCGCAACAAGTAACTTCAGCCCTTGCAAGGCGTGTGGTGCCGTCCTCGCATTCCAGCCTTGGGCTCAGACAAGTTGTGAAAGATTTGCCCCTTAAGTGTTGCTTCAGAACAGACACCAGTGTAAGAAGCTTCCAGTCCACTAGCAGCGCGACTGGCATGTGCTATCTGGTGTGGGGATGGGGGCACCTGTGCTGATGAAGACCCTAGCAAGAGATTCAAACTGCATAATGCCGGCCTGCATTGAGCCAGCCTACATCCAACTTCTTCTTACGGACAGCAGAACTGACAAGCGAGTCGTTTCCTACTTCTGCCAAACCAGGATCTGGTGGAGTATGCCTCAAAGCTCGGGCTACAGCTTGGTTTTGCAGGACGATGCTTCCGACTGCAATGCCATGCTCTGGGTATATGTGACTGCTGAAGGCTTTGCCTGAAGTCCAGAAAGCTTATCATTGGACACATGCCTTTGACACGACTTTGGGATAGATGCCTGGACGTGCTCTCTCTTTGTACCAGATAGCGCAGGTGTGGCACATTAAACTTCATGGACAGACGTGTGCCACGTTATTTGCTGTATGTATCCTAAGCGCACCACGCTGAATCTTATCCTTGCTTTACTACAGCACAGCAAGCAGATGTCCCGAATTTTGGTAGTTGTGCAGACGCCAAGATGCCAACAAACAACGGAGTGTCAGCAATTTCTACACATGTGGAGTCTTTGCCAACAGGTTGGAAGACGTTAATCTACTGGTAGTGTCGGGTATCTGCTTGGTGGGATGCTCCTGCCAGCGGACGCTGCTCGAATGGAGGCACTTGCCCCATCTCTTCACATTGTTTGTTGACGTCTACAGTTGTGTGTTGTTCTTTGTTCAGCGTCGGGGCCAGGAAGTGCATCGAATGTTGCAAGAAACGAGGCACCAGAATGCCTTTGGCGAATGGCCAGCTGTATGGCCTCCTCGCATCTGCCAGGATTGCCAGCGACCCAGAGAAATCACCGCAGATCCTTGCAGTGGATCTTGCCATCGACCACGTTTACCTTAGAGCGACGACTTGCAATCTTCTTGAAACGGTGGTGCCTGCTTGTGCTTGTGTCTGTTGCGCAGGCGATTGAGTGAGTCGATTCATTTTGCCAATTAGGGCTCCATTCCTCAAGCTGCAAGACTCCATTCGATTCAGGCATCAGCGGCGCATGATGTTCCCTTCATCGCAGGGAAGGAATGCCATGTCTGCTAGACTGGCGGCGCACTGCATGTCATGAATTTAGCTAGATTGGAGTACTTTGACTTCTGATGTTCATGGCAATTCCGTCTGAACTGCTGCCAGGACAAGCTGGCATGCTATGGGGCAGCTCTGCGCTTCTTGCCGTCTGTGCAGCTGCAAGCTTAAAGCCTGGCTTGCCAGGTTCACTTGCGAAGTTTGCTTGAGCATGTACACCCTGATATGGACTGTATTTAGCAAGGCTGTCAGCGGCAAGGTGGCTATCACCCCACACGTGGCCGCCACTCGCTTGAGCCTTGACTTTGCCGCATGTGTTGAGCCACAGGTCCGACTCTGTCCTTGCGTCCAGGGTGTTTAGGGCTGTTCCTTGAAACTAATTACACAAATCTCTGATGTGCACCTCAGGCCGATGGTTTGCTCCAGCAGTGCCAGCTTGAAGGCCTGTGATCGATCAAAGCGGCACACAGTGAACAGCTGACCTGTACTTGAAATGCTTGAAGCAGCTGCAACATTGCAAGAGTTTGCACCTGCAGCTGCGAACGCCCGAGACTTGCGTGCCACTTTTCCTCGCTCCACCTAACAATGTATACTTACACTGGAGCCATGGAACAGCAGGGCGACTTGGAGAGCCACGGGCTTCTAAGTTCGCAGCCCTCTCAGCGAGAGCGAACCTGCGGATGGCAATGCGCTGCAGCAGCCTTTCTTTTGGGCCTCGTGCTCATGGTAACCTTGCTGGTGCGCGGTGGTGGGAGCTTGACTGCTGACGTGGCTAGCAAGGTCCAGCTACAGGATGATTCCGTTTGGAAAGAGGTTCTAGGACACGAGGCCTATGAAGAGTACAAGAAAACGTTGTCCCAGAAACCATCCACCACCGAGCAGACTGAGCAGACTGAGCAGACTGAGCAGACCGAGCAGACTGAGCAGACTGAGCAGACTGAGCAGACCACAGAAAAGGCCACCACAACCTTCAGCTCCACTTTGCCAAGCACCACTGTCTCAAAAAGCTCACAAACCGAAGCTCCGCAGCCGGGCCTTATCGTCTCACATACCTCTCCAAGTACATCGGCGGGCTTGATTTTCTCCGCAAAAACAACGACAGAGAAACACACAACGACAGAGAAACAAACAACGGCAGAGAAACAAACAACGACAGAGAAAGACACCACAACAGAGAAACACACAACGCCGGCCCTCATCGTTTCGCCAAGCACTACGGAGAGCCCAACCAGCGTTTCCGACAAGATCACAAAGCTTGGCAACGTGGCGAAGGAGTTTATGGACGAGGCAGCCAAGTTGGATCCAAAGAGTGATCAGCACCACTCCCTCACCAATGTTGCCCATTTCTTGACCGACGTGGCCCAGGCCAAGAAAAGACAGGCCACCACCACTCCCAGACTGAACCTGCCGCAGCTCACAGGGAATATCAGCCAGATGCCACTGCACAGTGCGCTGGCTCCACTGGAGTCGTTGAATGATGGCAACAAATGTGCCAGCGATGAAGAAGAGATGCTGGGGACTTGTTACAAGAAGTGTGTGGACCTCACAGGAGGCTATTATCCGGTCAGGACCAGCCCTTTCTCGTGCTGCAAGGCCGAGCCGTGTAGTTTCCACAACACACGAGTTCACATGAGCTTCTGCTCTGGCTTTGATGTTGCTGGAGACCAGGAGGGGCACGGCTGTCCTAACTTCGAAGGGGCATGTTTGACAGATGAGGAGCTTTTCAACGGCCTTTGTTACAAGAAGTGCTCATTGTTCGCAGATGGCGCAACTTACAATCACAGAGTAGCTCCGAACATGTGCTGCAGCACGAAGGGCTTTGCCTGTATGTTCCCCAAGTACTTCAAGTTCAGCCCTGACTTTGCAGTTGGAGGAGGCATTCACGATGGCAATGCACAGACGCCATCGTACCCTCACGCGCCCATGAAGGAGCTGACGGAAGTGAACGCCTGAGAACTCTACATAAGTTCAGAATGTGACCAGCTTAATTATCGCGCAAATTCAGAGCGCATGGGCGCGACATTGCATGGGGAAGCACGTGTTGTGAGATTCTGTCACGAAGAGCCATATTTACCAGCAAATGCTCTGAACCCAACAGCAGATCCCATGCATGGTGCAGTCTCCTGTATGTTACAGCCACAGCATTGGGCGAGGTTCCAATGCTCGCTTTGGTCCGGCAAGAGTTCCGTGGCCTAAGCCTCTCAGTGAGGTGATTTGCAAGCTAAATTTGAACCCCAGCTCAAAACCGGAGCCGTGAAGTCTTCGCCGCCTATCTTCTCCACTTGCCGTTGCTCAGTGCCCTGGCCTTTGCAGGTCAGACATGCGCCCAGAGCGATGGCAACCTTTGTGCAATCGAAAGCTTGCCCGAGCCTGGGCTTGCGCGATGTTCGTTCTTTTACCTACCGCTGGGCTTCTCTCCTCCACAGTCAGCTGCAGTCAGGCTCTTGCCGTCGATCCTTCAAGGCTATTCAGAGTTATCCGGCGTGCTGCAGAGCTGGAACGTGCCAGCACTCAGCATGCCTCAATCGCAAGGATGGGGAAGCCGGTATTGTTTACAGCTCCTTCGGCCGCTATCGCCCTTACCCCCTCAGCCCGTGTACTGCTTTCTCGGATGGTCTGAACTGCCCTACAATGCAAGTCTTGAACACAAGGAAGAACAACATTTTGATCGAGCTCAGGTTTCGCAAGCAGGCATGCCTGCAGGCTCGAGAGAGCGCATCATGCTGTGTTGAAGTATGTCAAGCTCCAAGCCCAGATGTGGACCAGGATGGAGTCGTTTTGTCATGAAGCTCGTGTGACGGTAAGTAATCTAGCTCACCTTACCGCGACCCTGAGCCAGGTTTCTCGCTAAGCAAGTCTGTGCTGTAAGGGGCCAACTGAACAGTTTGGGAAGCAGATGTTGATCTACTCGAATTGCTGCAAACTGCGGAAGAAGTTAGGGTTTGAGTATGCAGCAGCAGGTGGCGAAATCTAAATGTGCTGAACGAGCACAGCTGGCGCTTGCGATTCAATTAAGACGCAGTAGAACTAATCGAGGGCTCCGATGATGCACATGACACAGGGTTGAAGCACTTGTGAATTACGGAAAAGTAGGTAAAACGCGGAGAAGATGGACTTGCTCGGGTTAAGCAGCGGAAGCAATTTGTGCTATAGGCTAGAGTGTATTTTTGATATACTACACTCTCAAACACGTGCGTTTTAAACAGTTGAAACTGGAAGGGCGGCTGCTTCCTTTTGTTTTGCATTCCGGTTGTTGATCAGTTGTGCAAGACCAAGACCAGATGAAACTTCCAGCTTGTTGGTGTATCATCTCACCTCGTGGTTGCTTAAGCAGATATGGGGGTTTCCCAAAGTTAGGGGTACCATTTTGTGGGTCACTAGAGTATATAGTGAAGACTTCCGTATCTCGGGGTCGCACAAAGTACCAAACATCCAATCTTGTCACCGGCAGACATCGTGTACACTTGAAGGCAACTGCTTGAGTTGTGCAGGAGCAGAAGCTGCAAGCCTCGCTCAGATAGTGCAGGCCCACGCTTTTGACTGGCAAAGTGGGCTATCGCCTTCTTTCGTCGCAAATACCTGTCTCCCATGTTCATGTAGCCGCATTGCAGAGATTTTCGAAGGATTCCGGGTAAATCTGTGCGAGCGATGTCTTGTGCATTGGTAACCATTAAAAACCCAAGGGACACTCGCATCATGTTCATTCCCGGGCGATTTCCTTTATGCCGCTGTGGCTCAAGGAGCGTAAGAGGCGCTCCAGTTGTAAAGTTTAAGCAGACGGGCATCCCAGCTCAAACACACAAGCAGCTTGGTAGTGTGGAGCTCTCCATATACAGGCAGCATCATGACCAGCAAGTTGCGTCAAGTGCTAAACGTTTTGGTCCGCTCCGTGTTTGGCATCCAGGTAGCTGCTCAGCTCATTCGCGCTCGCAAGCACGTACATTTTGGAAGGGTTTTGCAACTTGATTGTGCGCGGCTTCCCCCAGACAAGATGCATTGATGCAGCCCAGGTTATGGCGGAGCAACGGGCCTCCAAGGCCAATGCGTTGTGTGCTGCAAGCTTTCTGCTGACCCGAGGGAGACACGTGAGCCCGGATTTAGCTAAAGAGATGTATGCTGTGGCTCTGCAAGGTTGCTAAAGGCGAGGAGGCCATGCTGGAGATCGCTGAGATGCTGTGCCTTGGGTTTACAAATCTTGGGCTATCCCCGAGCACATGATCTCCCCATTCCAGGTACCTGAGAGTCTCTGAGACAGCAGATCTTGCAAGCTCCGCGGCTTCACGTAGAGCAAAATAGTTGCCAGGGCTTTGTCACCAGAGTTCCCAACTTGAAGCCGTACAGCCTGGCCTCGAGGCCTTTTTGACCAGAAGCATGCGGAGCAAGCGATGGAGGTGCCCAACTGCAGTCCAATAGCAACATTCACCTAGAAAGCGGGAGCAACATGTGGCTGGGTAGCGGGGGTTCATAGGTCTCCGTTCATGGCAGAAGAGAGAGGTGTTGTAAGCCCTGATGCGAGATAAAGTCCTGCGCAAAGCATGGAGTTAGCATTGACCATCTCTTCTAGGAGTTCGCCAACCTGCTGGACAAGCTGTTTGACTTCGACTCGGCGCACATCCTGATTTCACCTTCGCTCTTGAGCCAGCAGGTGGAGCATTTCTTCAAAAGTGAGGTCATGCGGTACATGCTCGTTGAAGTAGTGGGGTCTACCTGCTGCGTTTTTCATGCCAATTTTTGTTAGAAAGCCAACTGGAAAACCAACTGTCGGGACCGCCAGAGGAATCCAGATTTTAGGCAACACAGCTTTCGATGCCTTTCGAGAGGCCGTGGACTCTGTGGCAGAAATTCTTTGCCACACTATCCAAGAGAATCAGAACGTCCCAGACCCGCTGGCAACAGTGGGGGGCTTAAGATTTATGCTGCTCCTCGAGGAGCAGCTGTGTTGCGGGGCTGCATGGCTTTAGCATGCTTCGGCTATGTATGCCATATCCTTCAGAACACGTTTTCAGCCCGTGCCGAGAGCCTGGTGAAGTTGACAGAGTCAGCGCGGACAGAGCCACGCCTCACGCGACTGCTGGCTGATGTGAAGGCTGCCCAGGCCTGGGATTTTTGAGGTCTGCGACTTCACGCAGAATGACGAGCGTTAGTCGGAACCTTTCTGCAGCCAAATCGATAGGAACGGGATCTCCCTACAGCGCCTGCAGGCATCCCATGTTGGTGCCTTGGATGTAGTGGTGACCTGGCCGCATGTGGACAGCTTTTGAAGGATGTTAGGCCTGTGAGCGGGGGCTTTACCACTTGTCTTGTTTGTTAGCACACTTGTGTGCGTTTGAACATGGAGCAATCGGGCGCGCACCGCAGCTCGATTGCTCGAACCGCCTTTTTGTTGCCCCTGTTGAGTAGCTTCATTCTGCCTGAGCTATGGCGGCTTGGGACAATGTCGCTACCGCTGCTGCCGCCTTGCGCCCCCTCTCCTACATGGGGCGCGAGCCTTTCAGGCGCTTGCGCCGCGCAGTGGGGCGCACAGCCACCCCACTGCCTTCCGACGATGAGGGCGGCCGCGGCCCCGCTGGGGCGTCGAGCAGTCAGAGCCAGGCATTCCGCCTTCATCCGGCGGACAATGCCACGAATCAAATGACTGCCCCTGAAGGGGCTTGGACGCGGTGTCTTTGGCCTACACTTCGATTGGGGCGATGGCTTCGCCTACCGCAAGCCATGCCACCCAAGAGCCAATTTGGCCGTCTGCCTCAGGCGGCATGACCTCGTTGGATGCCTACCTGGCGTCCACCAACCTGGTGGATACCGCCCAAGTTATGGGCTCCTCTTCGACCCCTACGGCTGGACCGCCTACTTTGTCTGCAGTACTACCGTTGGGGCGGTTCCGCCCGACAGGCGCAGAGCCGGAGCCCGAGGGGCCGCCCACTCCGGGCGCGACCCGCTCAAGGGCCAACACTGAGTCCACAACGCCCACGGCCACTGGCGCAACCACCACGGTTCGCCAGGTGGCGGACCAATTTGACACGGTGGTGCAGCGGCAGTGGCCACCCCTGCCTGTCTAAGGCGGCCCCTCCTGGCATGGCGCCATACGTTTCCGGGGCGGATCCTGCCCACCAGGCGCCTCCTTCGGGCGAGTCTCAGGGCATGCAGCCTGTGGGCCTATGGAAGCAGGCGGGTGGTCGCGCATCACCTGCCTCGGTGTGGCCCGATTTCCACCCCTTCCGCAGGAAGCTGAGCAACTGGGCATGAGCTGCCAGCAGTTCTCTCCGGCGGTCATCATGGAGCTGCTCAGGGCAAGGACCGCGAGGCCACCCGCCCAGAGCGGGCCAAGTCCAAAGCGGCAGCCCTGTTGTAGACCTGTGTTCCCGGTGTCAGCTGCTTCTACGGGTCAAGGGGGGCGCTTGAGCAAGGGCAGGCTAAGAGGCCGGCTTAGCGACCCGTCCTAGCAAGCGGTTAGCAGCGCCCCCCAGAACTGGCATGCTTAATTTTTTCCCTGAACGCATTCACGCCCCGTCTAGGCTAGGCGTGTCTTCGCCTGATGGGACGGATCGCCGGAGCCTTCGTCTCCGGGGGAAGACGCAAAGCAGACGGAGCACAAAGTAGGGCAGCCCGAGCCCTCATCGGGGTAAGGCCAGTTACAGGGCGGAGGACTCGGAAAAGGAAGTCCGCCCGGCCACCTTTGCACCAACTTGCCCAATGCTTTCGCTGAAGCAGAGCAGGCACCTCCGGTGGACGAGTGGCGGAAAAGGAGCGAGCAGGGCCTCGCCCCGTAGTTCCAGCCACATGGTGTTGTCCACTCGAACGCCCGCCCATCGACCCAGACATGCCGGCGATGTCGCCCCTTCTGGCCGGACGTATTCCGCTAGGCCCTGCTCATTGTGGGCCCATGGCCCATGGCGTGGTCGCCTGCCCGGCGGAAGCAGGCGGTGCACAGGTCAATCGCCCCTTCGTAGTTTTGTGCACAGGCAGTCGCTATGTGTCGGGCGTCTTGCTTGTCTCCTCCGTATCCGCCAGGTGCAGGTGGGTAGCTCCTAAAGCTGCTAAGTACGTAGGCGGCTGCGCCCATGCCGCCCTAAGGTGGACCCCGTGGTAGTGGTCGCCCCGGCAACGACATCCCCCGCCCTCCGCAGTGCGAAACGTGTTTCCACGCCCGCTGCCTGACGCCACACTGTATGGGTATCTGAAGGCTGAATGGTCTGGTGCCAGTTGACTGGCCCCACGTCCAGTCACCCCATTCCTCCTGCAATTCATTGCCGCCGTTCCTTTGAGCTGCCCGTCTTGCCCTTACCTTTGCCGTGGCCTTGGCCCCTTTGGGCTGATCGCCCTCATCGGTCCTGGCACCACTTGCGTGGGTTCGCCGCCCCCGCCGAGCGTTTTCTTGGGCTTCTGCCACTTGTCTGGCAATGGCAACGCCAGGGTGTTCGCCCCGAGCGCATGCCCATGGCAATGCGCCAGGCGGATTGCAGCCAAAACTGCTGCATCGCCCTGGGCCCGGACTTTGGCAATACACAGGCTGCAGTAGGCATTGACGTCGTCCTCATTGCCAAACTGCAGGAGTATCCAGGCCCGGCGGACGCACAACGGTCAGCGTAGATTTGGGCTCCCACTCTTTCTCCTCCACTGTGTGGAGCTCGTCGCCCACTACTTTCAAGGCAGAGGACGACTGGGCGGTCTGAGGCTTGAGCGCAAGGCCATTGAGCTTGCGCCTGGCCGCCCAAGTCCGGCGGCTGACGATCTCGCCCAAAGTGAGCGTCTTGGATTTAGTCTAAATAGTATGTGAGGCACGCCAGGACCTCCTCTGCGCCCAAGAGCTCCTTGACAGGGAACTTGGCCAACCGAGGAGGCGCTTGTTGTACAGCTCGATCTGGTCCGCCCATTGTGGGAAGTTTTTGGCGGCTTGTCCGAAGAGGACCCGCCCGAGGAGGCGGATGTTGCTGCATGCCGCCCGATGGGGGGCGAGGCCGGGGTGGCCACCGCCGTGGGCGCAATGGGTTGGTTGTGCCACATGTGCACCAAGATGGCTGCTGAGCGTCCGCCGTGTCTTTTGGCTTGTGTGAGGTGCTGGCGAGTCGGTGTAGCCAGCCGCCCACAGTGTCACGACGGCCGCCTTGAATTTCTCGAGGTCAGCGCCCATGAGGGCGAGAGTGGCGGTGCGGTTGATGTTGCCAATCCGGCAGACATCTATGAGACCCGGTGTACAACACACCCGACAAGGAAACGCCTACGCCCTCGAGCAGCTCGGCTAGCCATGGCGGCCCGCCTGGCCCACCAGAACCAGTCAGTGCGGGCCACCTGCTCAACGCCTACCGCCAGTGGCCGGTAAGCCGTGCCACTGTGCCACGATCCTGCAGAGGAGGGACCGACCTTGTGGTTCCATTATGCGATGTTCATCCTGGGCGGCCACTATGTGGACGACTTTAACGGCGTGGACGGTGACGACCTGGCCAACCGTCCAAGGCCCAGGAGCCTGGGCGGTCACATGTGGTACAAGGCGTGCAGGTGTCGTTCGCGCAGCCAAAACACTCAAGAAGATCACGGCCATCATCTCCCGAGTCCTGGACACGGGCGAGCTACCCTCAGAGACCGCCCACAGACTGGCGGGGAAACTCAATTTTGTCAACCAGTCCATCTGCCCCATCTATGCCAGCTAGCGCCAGCTCGGGCGACAGCACCGACCTCACGCCGGGACTCCAGGCGGCCCTCCTGGCAACCCGGGCTTTGTTGAAGCAGGTGCTGCCTCGTTCACCGCCCCCAGGGCGATTAGCGGCGTTGTCTATGCGGACGCCTTCTTCCTGGAGGGTGAGCTCATGCATAAGGCAGGATGGGTCCCGGCCGATGCCCCCATGTCCCGCTCCCACAGAGCGTCCAATGGCTGGGGCTACGTCGTCCGCGTGGGCGACTCCGTCTAGTACGACTACGGCCCCATCCCCGACTGGTTCGTCCGCAAGTTCGACACTCGCCGGGCGTACATCTACATGCTCGAGGTCCTCGCCCAGATCTTGGCGGTGGTTGCGCTGGCCAGAGTCTTGCCCAATGACTGGGTGGCCTTCATCGACAACGCCGCCGGCCAATGGGCGCTCAACAAAGGCTATGGCCGCGACAGCTCCGTGAATGGTCTCTTGTCCGCCTTTTGGTCTCTGGCGGCTATGCACTCATGGCGGCCCGTCTTCTACAGGGTCACCTCCGAGGCCAACATTGCTGACCCGATATCCAGGACGGACTGTACCTTGGCGGTTCGCCACGGATGGCAACAGGTGGACACACCCCTCGACCAGGTCCTCGAAATCCTGGCATGGGCCGCCGATGACATCACCTATGCCGTCCACGGGGCGGCTGCTGACCTGACTGCCCTCATTTTTCCGGTGCCGGCGCGATTCGGGGGAAGGGGCGCCGGACGGGGAGCAGATGCGCCCCTCCGGCCCCGGGATTTGGGGCGTCTGCGGACCCCCCGCCGATACAGGCGAATCCCATCCGCGTTAAAAGTGCCGTTGCACGATTTTGGCTTTGTGCAGTGCACGTACTGCGGCATGTTCGGCTTTTGGTTCCTGACCGCTAGAGTTGTGTGAGAATCTTGCCTCCACCCGGCTGGGTAGTGAGATGAGCTCCTTGAAAGGGGTCAGATAGGGGATTACATAGGGGAGTACTATAAGGGTCGTTAAGCGGGAGTTTAGATTCTAGCTCAGATGAAAATGAATGGTGAGTTTTTGAGGTTGTCGCCAGCGAGGCTACGGAGAACGATCTCGATGGTGAGCTGAATCTCTTGCCTTCAGGCTGCAGCTTTTCATCCATAGCCTTCTTTTGCCCTAGTTCCTAGAAACCTCTTTGCCATCCCAGGTTTTGTTAATTTTCTATTTTGTTTGTCCATTTGACTATTGGGTTAACCTATGTCCCTAAGCCCTAAAGCCTAAATCATAGTTTACATGTTCTTTTCCATTCCCCGAGATTTACCTATGTAGTCCCCATTTTTGGGGTAAGAGAGCCTCTTTTGTAATGCCATATGATCGGTAACTATAGGGCTACATGAGTTATAGTCTAAATTCCTTATCGGGGGATATATACGGGATTATATAGAAGACTGCTATAGGGGATATGAAGAGGGATGCTAGGAGTTAAGATTATAGCTCATCTGAGCTGCTGTCAATATTAGCCTTATTAAGGGGCCCTCAACAGTGGACATAGGGTCCCTCTTGTAACTTAATATGATCCCAAATATAGTCCGTAGCAAGGAACCCATGTCCGCGAAATTATGTAGGAGGTAGTGATTGTAGCTCATTTGGGGATTTAGGGATAATGGAAGTGAAGCTGGAAGCTACTGCATTGTTATAGGGTCTTTACTGGGATGCTACAAATGATGTAGAGCGGGATTTAGTACCCCAACAATGGAGAATCAAAAGGAAAAAGCATGCAACATGAATGGAAACTGGAGTTATATAGGGGTTATATAAATGGAAACTGGGTTTATGTACGGGTTATATAGCTGTGCAATTCTTGCGCCGCGCGTTGGATTCGCAAGGTCCTTTGATGAGATTGACATGAACGAGCTTGAGGCAGGTCGGTTAAGTCGTGTCCTGATTTTCCAGAACAGTGAACTCGAGAGAAGTCAGCTCATCATTTAGTACTGGGAGTCATCAACACCGGCAATAGGCCTAGCGGTCTTCAAGTTTTTTCGTTGCGGTTGCTGGAATTCTACAATTTCATCGCAGTTTCAAGGCTGATTCTTCTCGTCTTGCCCATGACTGCTGAGTGGTACTTCAATTGGCACGTTTACGTTTTTGCATTCATGGCGGCTTGCTTTGCTATCCTCTTTCTAGACATTACTACAGTTTTGAGATGTTTTGAGCTGGTTTAACTACATAGTCTTTGCCATATGCATAGGGAGTATAAGCAGTGGGCCAGAGCTACTGATCCGAAAGCACAAGATCCCTACTTCAGGCATCCAGTGAGCAGACACCCCCATGTCAAGCCGCATAGTTCGTAGCATCAGCCTTTGTAACCCTCGCTGGGGCAGCCTCTAGATCCGTCCAGGCGGAGCAGGTCCTAGAGGTCTGGAATCGCTTCAACTCCTTCTACGACTCGGCAGAGGTGGCTGGTGAGGCAGCAAAGACTTTGCAATGCTCTGTTGCTGTCGCGGCAAAATGCTCACGCTTCACACGAGCTGTCCGAGCATCATAGAAGCGCACGAAGTCCTGTAATTTGCAGCACTTCGAGGCCTTTTGACAAATTACCCCAATTTGCAAAGCCACAAAAGACCGATCGATTATCATCCTGATAAATCAACCCACTGGTAGTTTCCCGGAT
The DNA here is from genome assembly GCA_905231905.1 of Symbiodinium pilosum. Taxonomy (NCBI): domain Eukaryota; class Dinophyceae; order Suessiales; family Symbiodiniaceae; genus Symbiodinium; species Symbiodinium pilosum. The sequence goes on along the minus strand of CAJNIZ010003336.1, from coordinate 81,983 downwards.
TTTTTGCCCCTCACTTTTCCACGGCGTCAATGGGTCCACACCCACGAAGTGCTACACAACGCAGTACTTTTGCTACTTCGCCAAAAACTTATGCACACCAAAAAAGCCTGCGATCAATTAGCATCCCGACGCCTATTAGTAGTACTACTGCTGCGGCAAAGACCACCGCTACCACGGCAGCTACTGCTGCTCCGGCTCCTACAAGAATTGCAACTACACTACTGCAAGTACTGCTCGTGCTCCTGCTGCTCCTCCTCCTCCTTCTGCGGCTGCTGCCCTTGCATTGCTGTACTCATGCTAGCAGCTGGCTCAGCTTGTGGAGGCCATGTTTGATGCCATCCTCGATGCAGCGCCTACCCTCGGAGCACAATTCAAATTGCCCAGGCCTGCTAAACGATATGGTGGTGATGGTGATAGCCTAGCAGTGACGTCCGTAGTTTTGGCTGTGGTGGTGGTAGTGAAGGTGGTTATAGCAGCAGCAGTGACATTGCGAGCGATACTTCGAGTCAGGCATAGCTACAGCCAAAACATGACTGGAATATTAAGGTGGATGATCGTAGTAGCCATCCCAGTAATTACAATGGGACCAGCAACAAGTTGAGTAAGAAAGCTGCGTGCCAGCAGTAGGAGTAGTTGTAGTGACAATGGCACTGGTAATGTTACAGTTCCCAGTGAGAGTACTAGCTGGAGTCAAGGTGACCGTAGTAGCACCAACAACGGCAAGAGCCATTGTAATCGGGACAGAAATACGAGTAGTGACAGGCACAGTCATAGTAGTAGCACTGCTGATCGTCGTTGTGATAGTACGTGGAACAGGAACCTTAATGGCAATCGCACTTGCAATTTGAATACTAGTAGCAACAAACAGAAAATTCTTTTCGTGATGCTAGACTGGCTTTTTCTCATGACAGTACGCGGGACAGCAGCTGGCGACAGGAAGTAACGGGAAGTGCAATGCATGCTTGCGCTATCGGTCTGGTTTGTGCTGCCGTTATTGCCTGGTGCTCAACTTGCAAGGGTTCTAGTTGTGTGTGGGTCACAGCGTCAGTGTGCATTCGCATGCTTGTGCCAGGGCTGTCATGTCCATGCGCCTACACGAAGGAATCCACCAGAAGCTTGGATTCACTGTTCCATGATTCCATGTCACAGGTTGAGAGTGACGTCTGATTATCAATGCCGCAGATCGACATGACAGATGGCACTGGAATCACATGCGGGATGGCAAGCTTCATCCAAAAGCCTTCAGGAAGATAAACTGAGGATCATTGCGTCATTGAAAGATCCCAAGCACACCAAGCAGCTGGTTGACATTTTGGGCACCTTGGTCATTAGTTATTAGTTGTGATGCAGTGCCAGGAATCGCTCTTCCAGGTAGCACCTGAGGCAGGCATGCGTTAGAAACTGCATTCTATGTCATATGAGCAAAATAGAATTTGCCGACTGGAGTTTGCAGATGTTTGCAGTTGCTGTTAGGTGGTGTTTGTGCCAGGGCACAGCAAAGAATGCTCAGGCTTCAAGCACCTCAACCTTGAAGTTACTGGCCCTCGTGTACAGCTGCTCTTCAGCATTGGGTGCGTGGGACGTTGGTGTGAGCTTTGACTGCTGCTGAGTCTGGCAGTGCAGCAAGTAAGAGGGCTTGGGGCTTGCAATTAGCTGTGCTTTTGCTTGCGCTGCGGAACCCTAGTATATCCTGGGGTGGGCAGTTTGCTGGAGAATGTTTGCTCCTTTGAAATAACATCAAGGCGAGATCTGCATGCATTGAGACAGACTGTTCCACAAAGCAGCCATTCTGCCAAGAGGATGGTGCGCGATGCTCTGGTCGAACTTGTTGCCAGCGAAGTGATTGCCTCTCACTCTCGGCAAGCACTTGTCAGCTTTATCAAGGTCCTCAACTACATAGGCAGGAATGATTGACGGATGCATGCGACGGTTTCGCAACATGAGCTGCTGAGATGTTTTTCTGATGTGAAGGTGGAGCGCTGGTGTATATACGCTCCACGTATTCAGAACGACTGAAGATACTGTGCCTCTGCCTTCAACGTAGTCGCGCAATAGTGGTACGTGAGGGAAGGAAACCTACTCATGGTAAGACTTGATCAAGGTCGGCGAGCTGGACCGAGGCAAACAGAGACCGTAATAAGGTCAGAAAGGAGAGAAGGGAGACGAAGGTTCAGGCGGGATAGAATGAATCCATTGTTTGGCAAAAAATGAAGATCATGCAAGTCGCTCGATAGGAACTGGCCCAGATTAGCAAGCAGAAGGCGGAGGATCAGGAGGTGGGATCCGGTATCCATGGTTATTGCATGTCAGTGCTATCTGAGCCTGCCTGCACTGTCTCATGAGAGAGGGTGAGAGGCTCATAAAAACAATTTGAGCCAGGACCAAAAAAACACAGCATGTTCTCCTGAAGGTCATCCGGTTCGAACACAAAGCTTTTCTCCCCAAATAGTTCGCAACTGGCCTAGAGGTAATGTCTAACCGTCTAACCCTAAAAAATATTATAGAACCCATGAAAGTAGTTTCCATTTTCTTTTCCGTTATCCCCATTGGGCTTCCACACTCGGTTTGCTTTAGGCCTTGGTCCTCCGGTCTTTGGTCCTCTGAGGCTTTGGTCCTTTTGGTTTTTGAGTCCATGGGGTTATAATGGGGTTGTATTGGGGTTGTATGGGGATAATGGAAGAGAAAACGGACAGTACTATAATGTTGGGCTACAATAGGGTTATAATGATGTTATATTGGGGGGTTTACAGTTTTCTGGTCATGATTGTCATCATTGCCATGTTTTGAAGGTATGATCATTGCCATTGTATTTCTGCTGGTATTGTGGTTGGCATCACTATTCCCCTTTTTGATCCGCGCAGTACATTATCATGCTGTTCTCATCTTCTCCTTTGTGTGACGTGATGAGTCGCTGCTTATTCTGAGGTTTTTCTTTGTCCTTGCCACATTATCGTTGTCGTAAGTGTCATGACTAGCATGTAGATCCTTCATTTGTCAGTAATGCATCTGCAACATGGCCTTTAGCAAGGGCCTTAACGGGCGACTGCCGCTGCAAGTTTTCAGAGGAACAAGGGGGGGCTGACACCTCTCCATCTCCATCAAATGATGTCGCACGTGGTGGCTATCCTTCAACCTGATATTTGTCAGAGATTTCAGCTTTTCACATCTTTCCGTTTTCGACAAAATGTAGGTGTTAGAGATGTGCACGCTGCCTGCAACCGCAAGTTTGCAGTGTTTTGGGTGTGAATCACTTCAGACCTCACCAGTTGCGGTTTTCCGAACTTCTACCCAAAAGGTGGAACTCGCAGTTTTTTCCGCCTTAGGAGCTACGGCTGCAGCATTTCATCGGTCCTTTTCCGTAATTTTAAGATTCGGAGCCCTCAACTCTGTTCAAATGAAATCAAATCCAAGTTTTCCACGCCCTCATGCCCAAGTGATTCCTGACTGTGGTGCGCCTGCGTATGTCTGGGGGCAGGGGCTTGCCAGAGCCATTAGTTTGCAGCCGAGCAGCGTCTACCCAACATTGAAAGAATACTTGAGCCATGTCTTGCATAGCATGCGGAGACACTTTGTGCTTGGCGGTTGGGATGCCGCCAAGTTGAGCCGAGAAAGAAGCAGCTGACGCAGCGCACAGGTCATACATATTGGGGAAGAGAAACTTGCGGAACGACGGCGGCGTCAGGCCCTGTACCATGGCACATGTGGTAGGCAGCGATGTGGCGGTAATAGAACGCAGGAGCAGCATGTGCCCAAGACGTTCTATGCTTCTTGGCTGTGTTTTGGTGCTGGCCTTGACATGGCCTGCGGCGCTTGAACAAGGAAGCTGCAAGACACTTTGTAGGAGACAAGAACCGAATTGGACTTCAGAGAACTCAGGACATGTTCTGCTTCAATGCCGCCGTCATGGACCTGTTACAGGTGCCATGTCTGGGGCCTCAACGCTAAATAGTTGTCCGGAAATGTCCCGTTTTGGTAGTTCACTTCCCGATGGTCAGTACCAGTTGGCCTCATGGAAAGGAACAGCGGAAAAGTTCTTCACGCACTAATGCGCATGTTACTGGAACGTGTGTCTTCAGCCGTGCTCATGGCTGGAGGACTGGATGTTTGAAATTTTGGATGCCTTTGACGACATTGTGTCCAATGCCGCTAATACCTATCGGCTACAGGAGTGGTTTGCTGTAACCATGCTTGAGCATGCGTGCGAACTTGAATGAAATGTAGGATCGCAGGTTAACTCCCAAATCCAGCACCAAGAATTTACATTCTGTAAAATGTCCAAGGAAGGTTTTCAGTCTCAAGCAGACCCGCGATGCCAGGAGGAATGCGATGTTCTCACCTTGAAGATGTCCAAGTTGGATGGGGAGATCCACTTGACTGACTTCAAAGCCGCAGCTTGGATTACAAGTCAAGCTGTTCGGGCTGTCCTTTGTGGATCTCGTCAGTTCTCATGCTGACACGCACGGTCATACGTAGCAATATGTTGGTTCTGCATAGTCAGCAGAGTCAGAAGTTATTCGTGCTTGCATGCAAAGGTGATGCTTTCGTCTCTGCGGTCACTGCTTCCCAAGGATAACTTCTTTTTTGCGTGCCCATTGAGGCAAAGCACGCATGCACAAAGGCTTCGTAAGAGGCCAGAGAAGGCATGCACTTGTTGAGCAGGACTGGACAGCGGCCCATGAACAAGTCTGGTGCGTCTTGGATGCCGATGATGCCGCACTTCTTTGCGGAGTAATGAGTCAACATTTGCAACGGCTCTTTTCACAGAGGCAATTGAGGGAAGGCCAGCACTTCTGAGAACTTCTGTCACAAGCTCCTGTCCAGGTGACCAACGCGTGTAAAGCCTGTGAAGGTGTAGCCTGCCAGGCAGACCCTGACAAAGCATTGTATACTTGGAAAGACTGTTGTTTGGCAGTCCTCGTGCAAATACTTCACATCAGCAAAGGGTTTCAAGTGACAGGGCTTGTGTAGCAGAGATTCGGAAGGTTTTGGGGCCAGTATGCCATGCCTTCTTGCCAACACCAAAGCCGATAGGCTGGTTGCAAAGTTTTGCCCAGGCTGGCTTTGGGAGAATGTGCAGAACCTTGCCTGCAGCCATCTCTGAGCGCCATTTCTAGGGCTGGTAGTTCTGGTTCTGACTTGGGACGTCCCCTGACAATTTTAGTATGTGATGGTGAGATCGCCTGCCGGAGTCTGGTCGTGTAGCGGCCTTGCAAACAGTTTTGTTTGCTTCCGGCAACGGGAGTCGCAGGTCGATGCGCGCCTAAGTACTGTTGAGGATTTCGCACCAGAGTATCCAACCAAAAAAGTCAGTATCTACGTGTGTTTGGCAAGGTATATAGGAAAGCCCAGCTAAGCTGGCACTCATTTTCGAGGTGCTTTTCCCTATGCATTCCTCTTCGTGGGCTCCCGTAAAATGAGTGCAGCAGAGGGCGTCTATGCTAAGGACTCTGCTGGAAGCCGAGATGGGGAAGGCTTCAGCCAGGGCAGCTCAGCTGACGCTCATGGAGTGCATCCTGGAGCTAACTCAGTATAACAAGGGTCCCTGTAGCGGGTTTCCTCTCATACCGGGCCCTTGTATACATTTTCCACATTTTGGGAACATTAATTTAGACCAAGTCCCACCTGCTGTTCCAGAGGTCTTGAAGGGGGGAGTCTGGAGCATGTCATGGTTCTTCCAACCTGTTGCGCTTGCCTGCGGGTATGTGGTGTGAACTTCTGCATACCTAGCACTAAGGCCAAGACATTGACGAGATACTTGGCATCCTTAGATGAGGAAGCTCGCGTGGAGATCGGAGAAGCAGTATACGGCAGCTGGGTCAGATTTCAGGAGCGTTGCTGCTGGCGCGTTCAGTCCGGGAGCTTGCTGTATCCGCATTTGTAAGGCAACTTTTTCTCCATGGTTCCTGCTGGTGCAGCCCCCAGTTTGTCAGATCTTGCTGGTTTCGCTCCTGCTTGAGTTTTCCTTAATGGCTGGAAATCAGGTCAGGATTACATGAAGCAGTCACGGACCCGCCTACACTTCATAGCTGAGTCGGTCATGCAGTTGAGCGGCATGCCTGCACTTCTCATGAGCTTGACCTCTGCACTTGCCAGTCACATGTGGAGCTTGTCTTAGCATTGCCTGCGCGCAACCTTTGGTTCCCAAGTCAGACATGTTGGTTGGTGACCGACCCAGGTCCAGGTTTAGGCGGCTGCTGAGGGTTCTTTTTTCGAGGTGATGATTCTTAGCACTACGCCTTTCCAAAAAGATTCTCACCAGAAGGTGATGACTACTTTGACGAGAGGAATACTGTTGCAAATTACGAAGTTTCTTGTGACGACCTGCTGCGATGACAAAACTGTTGCACTGTCACAAGACATTGCCTGAGGCCAGGAGCTCTACGAGGACTTCCTAGTGGTCATAGGAATCAAAAGCAAGTCGTTTGAGATGCGAAAGCAACGTCGAAGAAAGCGATGCATCATGCTGCGCAGTCATGATGTCAAGATTTCTTGTGTGCTTGCAGGCTAGGAAGCCAGTCTTCAGTCAGATTTCTTGCAAGGATCCTTATGGTATGGTCGGGGAGCTTTCAGCCCTTGGTCTGCGACACGTGGGCTACGCTGTCCCTACCGCTGCTTGACACTCCTGTCGCTGTCTCTTCGGTGAGCGTTGGGCCCCTGCACTGTCGAGTCAAAATCAATGAGCCGAACGAGACATTAAGGAATTTTTTGGGCCTTTCGTGAGCGCTTTCATTGATGTCGCCAAAAACCGTGTCGATGACGAATCAATCATTGACAGCTTTGCCTGGTCGTTGGGGTGGCCGTGCTGCATGCAGTGTTGCGCTGTCAGCTGCTCTGCTTAAGCTTGCAACGCCCGCGCATACCAGCAGAATGTGTCAGGCTGATGTCTCGAATGCTGGTTCGAACGATCAAGGAAGGCTCCACGATTGTCATGAAGGCTGGGACAGCACGTGTAGAAGACAAACTTCCAGCGGCGTACAGTTGTTTGAAAGCATCCAAGCACTCAGAAGCTGGCATCATTCAAGAGTGAATCTTGGACACGACAGAGGATCTGCAAGCTTGCCTATGTCTAAAGCGTGGGCAGCGCGGCAGATCTTGTGAGGCCATCAACCAGAATTCCAAGGAATTGCTGGGAAGTGCGCTCATTTGTGCACCGCGTGGTGAACGCTTCAATTGGGTCCTCACTGTCTCAGCAGCTGGACAGCACCTAGGACTTTCTCAAGCAGAGGTTTCGTGGCTGCAAAGCTGCTCAGAATCCGTAAGCCTACTGTAAGTTAAGCCTATTGACAAAGTAAAAAAGCAGGTGCCTGTCAGGCTGAGAATGATTGTAGATGTTGCGGGGGTTTAGCCCAGAGTTGTTTGGTCCAAGGTGGGAACAAAATCGATCTCACCCCTGGAATGGGCAGTCACCAGTGGCAATTGGACGGCTGCTGACTCCTGGTGGGAATTTTGAAAGGCAAGAGGGTTGCCAGCCGTAGCAAGTCAAGAGATATCATGCACTGCAGAGAATGGACAAATTGATCCCGCACTAAAATGTTTGCCTGCAAGTCGGCAGCTGATAAGGAGCTTATCATCCAGGACCTGTTGACCATCCGGGCAGACCGCGAGAAGTACTATTACGGAGCTTTGACTAAGTTGGTGTGTTCCAAAAGCCACACACTGCAGGCAGCTTCCTTCAAGAACTTGAGTTAGACCGCAGTGGGTACCTAGACGGGTCTGCTGATGAAAGCTGCAGGGATGACGGACAGTTGCATGAGTTGCAAACCAGCTTTCATGATCCTTTGCTCCCTGCACCACAAAACACTAGCACTACTCGCGGTCTCAGGCCTCGATGCCTTGTTTGAGAGCCTCGGCTGTTTCTTGGTGAGGTGAAGGGAATGCTATTTCAAATCAGAGAAGCCAGTTTGTTGTCAAGGCTGTCGCTATGGAGCCTTCCGTTGTAGCAGTTTTGTAGAGTTGTGTCCACAATCTCGCATTATGGCTGCAGGCGGCATCCAGATATCATCCAGATGCTTTGCACGCAGGCCGCCGCCTGAAGCGTTTGTTGATGTGTTTCTCAGAAGGGGTCGCTAGCATTTCAAGCACATGACTTGATCTTGGTCTAGTTCAGGCCCAGTGTCTGCTAAAGACGTTGCTTGATGGAATGGTATGGCACTCCCACTTATCGTCGAATGGGCTGCGGCGGACAAACTATTACATCAAGCATCTGATCGTAGATGGACACCTTGGCAAGCAAGATGACTGCTGCAAGGTGCCGCATAAAGGTACGCAATGTTAAGCACAGTTTGTTGGCCCTGCATGCTTGACTACCAGTGCCCGAGCAGAACGATAAATGGCCAAGGAAATGGCAAATTTGCCCCTGCATTCAAATCTATTGTGAAGCTGAAGGCTCCTTGCCACCATGCCTAGCGTTGGCTCGCAACTCCAATCCGATGATTAGGCATCCTGTTGGTTTAGAGTTTGCAGAGTAACATCAGGATACCTTGTCGTGCAGGTTTTGTACTTGCAGTGATTCTGATTGTCACTGTTCTGCAGGATCCGCATGTCGCTGTACACACTGTGTTGCTGCGGCTGACTGACATACTCTGGACAGGCCTTCGGGGAGCCACCATGTCTTGACTTGGCACATGGTACTATCACTCTCCTCCTCCAACCCGGCCCGCAACACTGTTGCAGAACATAGGCCTCTTCAGCATGTCCGAAGGCATGGCTCTTCTGTTTAAAGACCTCTGCAGCACTGCGAGGCTTGATACGTTCCAGGTTCATCTTCGGCAGCACGTGGCTTCTCTTCAGCTTTACCTTGTTTGTTCTGAGCCATGGCTTCCTCAATCATGAATGGGAGACTCGTTGGCAATGGATGGGATGCTTCCGGAGGGGTGTGGCAATGAGAGGCGTTTGCTGCGGGAGCTACTGTAGTCTAGCTAGTTGAAATCATGAATGCCGCCTTTGGATGCCATTGTGCTCAAACTTCTGAAGCGTTAGACAGAAGGCCAGCTTAAGATCAGGAAGCAGGCAGGATGGCTGACTTGCAGACCCGGCAAAAGTTCAAGAACATTTGATCCAAAAAATCAGGGGGTGCTTGAGCCAAGTCGAAGCCGAAGTGTATAAAATGCAGGTTTGGCAGGTCTCAGTCATGCTGGCATGATACTAGCATGGAGCACTGGGAAAACGATGCAGCCGCCTTCGCGCACCTGTTACTGGATTTGCGGTCACAGGGCCCTGGAGGGCAAGTTCTGCTGCAGTCCTTTCGAACGCTGCTTGAGCAGCTCATCTCGTTCCGGCAAAGCCAGTAGCGTGCTTTTTGTTGTTAGCACGTTCCAAGTCAAGTCATGGTCACGTGCACAGAATGGTCGCAGCCAAGGTTTCCGCTGGATATCCTCCAGCAAGCAACTGTCGAAACAGAGCCCCCGACCTTGGCCAGCTTGGTGACGCAGCTGCGCAAAGATTTCCGCGAAGCTTGTAGGCCCTCGAATCCCTGGTGGTCTCGAAGCCTTCGCGAGCTGTTCCACTGGATTGAAGAGCACATAGAAGTGCAGACCGTTCACATGCAGTTCTCATCTCAATCCTGGATCTTCAGACATGACAAAATGGGTTCGAGCCAATCTTCCCAAGACCTAGCTGCAGTTTCAACAGATGATTTTCTAGGCTACTTGGCAAGGACAGATGAGGCTGGTCTAGCAGGCGTCGCCCTAGACCGTGACCCTCATTTTGCCAAGCTGCATGTGAACGAGAAACACATGCTGTTTGTGAGCATACCTTTGGCCTTGTACGTGCGGAACACGCCTCACTTGTACGAGATCACCTCACGAATGCGGGGCATGCGCTTGGATGCGCATGCTGATCTCCCACAAGATGCTCGCAGCCTGGAAATGCTCGAGGTGCTGGATTCCGGGGATGGAACGCCCTTCTCATGCCTCGTCTTTTTCCTTATCGCCGCCTTACAAGTGCTCTATACTGTTTGCCTTAAACATGGGAGAGGGAATCGGAAGGCGCACTTGGCAGGACAGGATGCGGCAGTGGACTTGCGCTCCTTGTTGCCTCTCTCAGGATCTGCGCCTGAGGGCGTTCTTCCTGTGGATCTTACCGGCTCATTGCTCTTTCGCGGGCTTTGGGTGCCAGATGTCATCGATGAAGAGGCTGCCCGACTTCAGTGGACCTTCAACTCCTTCTCTAGATATCCGTGCGGGGCCCTTCATGTTTTGAATTTTTATGCATCTTCACACACAAAAGTTGCCCACTTGGCAAACACGCATCGGCACGTTCTGTTGCTGATTATGCGGCGCTTTGACAAGATCACCACTTCAACGCCTCAAAGACAAGACTGGGCCTTTCCAGTTCAATTCTTCAATGGCTTGAATGGCCGAGTGGAGCAAGAATTCATTCTGCCTCCGTTTGTGGAATACACTTTCGAGGAGGACCTGGAGATCCATAGCTCTTTGCCCGAAGAAGAGCAGGCGAGAGCACTGTGTGGTTGTCATGTCACCCACCGTATTTTTTTCATTGTTTGTGTGGGCACTGTTATCAGTAATGCCATACTTGTTATTCCTAGCCCTATCCGGTCTTATCCTGCTTTCGTTTACTACCAATGCTTGGGCAGAAGTATGGGCCCTTAGATTATATGGACCCTCAAGGTTATCCAAAGGGTATGTGCTGGGTCGATCGGGACCCAAAGGGTAAGTGCCATATTAGGGGCCCTACATCGGACCTTAGAAATGTTGTTGCTGCGAGCAGGAGCGCCGTTTAGCAGAGCTTGACCTGCGATGGCAGCTGCGAAGCCCCTTGGTCGAGGAGGGCGCTTCCAAAAATTAGGGGTATCACTTTGGAGGTCTCAATAATAGTGATAATGGTATATCGAGGTTTATATTGGGTCACCTGTTTATGGAAACTACCAGGAGGTCCCCGAACTTCGGCAGCTTCTGCGCTGCCGCGATTCGATCCCAATACGGAGTCCACACCTGGAGGTAGGGTGTTGGGTAGAGCTTGGGTTCTGCCCTCCCCAAGAAAGATTCGCCCCTAACATCAACCCCAGCACACACTGGGGGCAGTACCCAAAGTAGAGTGCTGAGAAAACTTTTCCCCTCGAAGTTTTGAACAGGAAAATGCAGGCAAAAGCCCTTCTCATGTTGTCAGGCTCAGATGCTTTTCTGGAGCAAGAACAGTTCCCTGGGCGAGGCCCCAGTGCTCCAGAATTGGGAGACATATAGAGATTATATGGCGGATAGAAGGGTGGTGGAAAAATGCAAACACTGCCATTTAATAGGGTATAAAAGAGAGCTTCACCAGCCTCTCCCCTGACCTGCTGGGGCAAAGAATTGATCATGAGGTTTCGTTTTTGCGTCTCTAAACAATCCCGCTTCGGAGGAACCCCTGCATATAGGCATACAGTACTATTGCTCGGCTTGCACGGGCCGCGCCACGCCACATCACTTTGTGTTTACTAGTTTTAAGCTCCAAGTCGGAGTGAAAAACAGGAGCTAAAGGGGATTTGAGTGAGTACTGTAAGAGGTGGGTTTGGGATCCTTCTTGGGAGTAGAAATGCAGTAAAACTCAAGGGTTTTGCGTGGGTAAAGCTCTGAGATCCGCCCCGTTTGAAAGCAGAAAACTGACAGGAGGCCATCCCTGCAATGCTCGGGGCGCCTCTCTTCGCCTCCATGAGCAGAGCTTCCACTTTCCCAGCAGCCAGCAAAGTGACGGCCGGGCCGTCATGGTGGAGCGGGTTCTTAGGATCTAGCCTTGGATCGGGAACATAAACGATGTGTCCGTAGAATTCAGGAACCCTAAGCCTATTATAATCCCTACATACTGCCTATATAACTGCTGTAGAACTTTTATAACCACTATATAATCCGTGTAAAAATCCTATATATATATATATACACCCACTATGAAGCCCCGTTAAAGGTACCCCCAAGTTTGGTTGCGAGCCTTACGCGCATTCGATGTCATGTCTGTAGCTAACCTCCGGGAGATGCATCAGATGCGCAACGCAGGCAGATCAATCCATAGGGTTAAGGGTTTATTTTAGGTCTATCCCACGGATGTTTGTATACAGTTGAAGTAGCATAAGCGTGGCGGCGGCTTTGCGCAGGTGAAGCTAGACTGGATTGTGTTTCAGTATGCACATGTACTCAGAGAGCAGACTCTCCGTTCTGAACGTTTCTCCACGCATACAGTTGTCTCTTTCGCAAGACACGCGAAAACTTGCTCATGTACCAGGTGCGCTTCGTGCGAAGCATTCGACTGGCCTCTGACATGGAGCGGCTATTTCAGGACTGACAGTTGGACTTACGTCTCTAGGAGCTTGATTGCTATGATAAGGCGTTGGACCTCAGGAGTATGAAGCTTTGGTTTATAAATCTTGGCGAGAGGAATTCAGAGGGTGAAGCTTTTTGCAGTGTCTCTTGCAGCCTTGCATGCTGACTTAGTGGAATGCATTTGGAATGCCAGGACCCAGAGCTGTCCTTGTTGCACTTCCCAGCGGCATCAGGGAAAAACGACAGCTGTCCCGAGATTTGCACAGCCTGAACTGGGGCTCTGCCCGGGTTCAGGGAAGTGAGAGTTATAAGCCAGGTTCTTTTCACAAGCGTTAACTTTGATGTTGCGGAAGCCTTGCCCATTCATCCAAGGCGCAGGCTGAGATGGCATCGCGAGTTGCTATGTTCAGCTGCCGGTGTATCATCTACTTTCTAGGTGCGCCGGCCTGCTGTGTTGTACATTTTGGGGGCTCAATCCTGCTCGCCGGAAAACATAAGAATACCTGCAAACTCTCAGCTGCCTTGACAGGCATGACTCAGCTTATTTATGGCCGTGTTCGCCACGTCTGCAAAGCCTTTAAGGATGGTGATTTGGCCAGTCGGCTTCATCAGCCTTGGGTTGCAGAAGAAAAAGAAACCTTTCATGCAGCCTTGCAGCGGAACATGAGGTCAGCATAGCTCGTGTACCAATTCCTAGACGGCTTGTGGAAAATTGGCGTGAAGCGATATCATGCTTGCTGGCAGCGGCCCAGCCCTTACCACGGCACTGGCATTTACTTGTGCCAAACTGAAGGTGTGTTGGAGAGGTGGATGCAGCATTTCTACTGAAACACAGTGTGTGTAGTGTGGTCCTCTTGTAGCATCCAAGTCTCTCATCGTCACGTTCTTTATCGAGCCTGTGCTGTGCCTTGGTATGATTATCTGTGGAAGAAGCAAAAACTACTGGCCAATTGCGCCAGACCATTAATCTGTTGAGTCAGCCAGTGCTGCTTTTGCTTATCCGCCGTTGCAGCACGTGCTGATGCTTGCTTAGGTATTGCTTGCAGCACTACGAGGGCGATTTCCCTGGCGCAGGCTGCCTCTTTTACATCTGTTTACCCAGAACCATATGTGTGAGGTTGGCCTTGTTCGCAATTCTTGGCCTTGGTTGTGCTGATGCCCAGTTTTGGCGCAGGCCGTTTCACGGATCTCTGCCCGGAGGCCCAGGCCGGATTTGGCTGCGTCATGCGAAACTTTCCGCAGAACACGGCTGAAAGTGACTCCGATATGGGGCCAATGACTAGGGAGACGGCTCGTTGACCAACTTTGGGCTGTCTTCTATTCAAGTCTTCAATCCATGGGACGTCAAGTGCTCCCCGTAAAATGAATTTTCTCTCCCTCGCAAACAACCCCCCCAATATAGCAACAACCCCCAACATAACGCCACTACATAATAGGTGCAATACCTATCGTTGAGGAGGTGCGGGTTTATCATTTGTTTTCGGTTTCTATTTGACCTTCCACTCGATTTTCCACTTGCTCCTTCATTATGTAATGTGGAGGTCACCCCAAACCCTAGACCCCCAAAAAGCATTCTAGACCCTGCATATTCCTATGCAGATTCCATACAACCTTATGAAGGGGAGGGGGCTAGCTGCTTTTGACCTGCCTCCTGCTGTCTGCAGGGTGTCCGTGAAGTGCAGCTTGGCAGTACAAAGACTGAAGTGTTTGGGGGTTTGAGGAGGGACCCTCAATGGGGACCCATTATGGGATAGTATGGAGACTACTTGGTTATATAGCGGGTATATAAGGATGTAAGGTAATGGGATTAGAGGTCCTTCCTAAAGCCGTGTCGTGCTGTGGCGATGTCCGGGATTCCAGTAATCGGGGGCCCCTCGACAGAGACCCCAATATACTAGAGTCTTTGGAGTTACAGAGGTTATATTGGGATACAGGAAGAGCCCGGCATTTGGAGTCCTCGGTTCCAAAGGGATCAGGGCTTAAGGTTCAACCAACATGGTCTAGAATGCAAAGATGGGTTCATTGAGCCCTGTCGGAGCTTTAATTTTTGGAGGCGGCCACCCAATTTGGAGTGGCTTGGATCCAATCCCAAACCCTACCTAAACCGAAAACCCTAATATAGCATAGTTACAGAAAGCCCTTTTTCTAGGGTGCTGTGATATGGCATGTGCCGCACTGGGCTGGCCTTTGGTTCTCGGGCCCGCCCCATAATCGGCTATTTCCTCCAGGGCAGGTAGCCTGCTCAATTTTTGGACGCAGGACTTGCGATTTGGAAGCCGCATACTGCTGCGATTCTCTGATAGTATTGGGACCCCAAGGTAGATCCCGAAAGATTATGGTCCTTATGATAAGGACCCCCAAAATGTTACCCCTAATTTAGGAAACCCCCTCTTCAGTCATGAGAATCGCATTGTCTCCGGCAGTGCTCAGGTATTCCGTTCTCTCCTTGTTCATTGTGGGCTTGTATATGGCATTGCTTGTGGATCTTGCGGCTTTATCGATCAAGTTGAACGCGGCTTGATTTTGCTTAAGCCCTGGCAGAGACCTTGTGATTTGCTGGTCTGTTGCTTGGTAGTTCGAAGTTTTGTTCCGTATTAGTTGAAGTTCTTTAGCCACTGGATTTCACAAATTGGCAACACAAGTGTCAAGGCCTACGTTCTGGTGGCAATAAATGTTTTACCTGAATTGCTTCTCATGCTCATCGCGGTGACCTTCTTGGCGGTTATGTTTTCTGCCTGCGTGGCAGTCAGTGGCACTTCTGGCCACCGGCTTGCACATAAATTTGGTGGATCCCCACCCCCTTAGTAAATGTAGGATGGGGGGGGGTACTCTAAATGTAGGAAGGTTTTCCTACATTTACCACTTGCGGGCAATGTCCACGGCATGCAGGGGGGGGAGGTGGTGATGATATGTGATGATACATGGCAGATCTTGTCAGGCCGTCCAAGCAAATCCAGAATGCAGCACGTGGCATTGCATGTCATTACGGATCCAAGAGTGAGTGTTCAAACCAGATCAGAGATAGCCAGGGCTCAAGATGTCCAAGGCGGCAAATTCAGTACAGTTGTGGCACGCTGTGGCAAATAGCTTCACTTCAGCCAGGGGTAGGCATCAAGCAGGCATAAGCAGGCCGTAGAGAGACCAACCCAGTGCAGCAGCGTGTCAAACCTTCGCAGCAATGGGCAAATGGCAGATTGTCGTTGTGGGCATGCGGCAAACTGGGCCTAGAGCGGGGGACGAGATCCGTTCCTCGGATAATCATGTGCTCCGCTTCTTTGCATGGTCTTTTGGATTTTTCTTGGCTGCTCAGATGAATGGAGCTACTCGGGTGGAACTGGCTTCAGATCATTTAAGCTGGCAAAGGCCAGCGCTGATCACAATGGATGGGAGGCAAGCGTGCAGTGTTGGACATCCTTCGCATTCTTTTCAGACCTAATTTCTGTTACGGACAGATGCCGCCCACGCTGGCTGCATGGAAAGCGTGGATCCTAGATGCTTTCCGATCTGGGGGAGTCCTGTGTAAGTATGCTGGAGTATGCTGGAGTATCTTTTTTGTGAGGCCGCGAAGAAGGAGCACGCTGCTTTGGGGCAGGCGGGTATTTGCATTATTGATCGCTAGTGAGCCTGTGCCAGCATGAGTAAGCGTGAGACAGCATGAGCGATTACGTGCGAGCGTGTCCGTAGCAGTTTTGGCTTTCAGCTCTGGCGTGTTGTGGCAGTGGCGTGTGTTACAAAGACATTCTGTGCTTTAATGGTAGATGTTCTGCCTGACCATGCCTGACCATTCACCATGTCCTTATAGGACCGTAGCCTTAGTGAGGCGTCAAACTGAAAGATAGCCTGATTCACGTGGGTTCACTGAGACTCGAAAGGGCGACAGCCAAAGCGAGAGCGTGTTGTGGCGCGGCAGTCCTTTTGCTGCCATGGCTTTCCCTCCCTTCCAGGCCCTACCCCAATAGGCCTTGGCCAAGCCAGGCAAGAAACGCAGGATCTGCCAAAGCTGCGACATGGGGGCGCCTGGAGAGTTTGCCTCGATGATGCAGGAGCGGCAGCTTGCAGTCAAAGCGGAGCAAGCTCGCCAGCAGCGTCACTTGGCGGCTTTGGAGGCGGCGGCTCAGGCACGCGCCCGGCGTCGCAGACTTCCTTCACCAGTGGAAGAGGAGGAGGATGAGGTCGAGCTGGGCATCTACAAGCTGTCGCCGCACTCGCCACAGTCGCTGCCTGACACACCGAAGCCCTCCCCGAGTTCCCCAGCTTCGCTTGCGTCGCCTTCTCCTGCAGTTTCGATTTCCTTGCCGGCAACACCGACATCTTCCTTCGCGGCAGCATCCACACCTTGGGAGCAAGAGAGTCCCAGCTCTTGTCTTGAACCGGCTACTCCTGACAAGTTTGAGGACCTCCAGCAGGAGCGGAGTCGACTGCTCATGCCTTTAGTTTAGTGATCTTTCGTGGATTTTTTGTGCACATGGTCAGGCCTTGCATTTTTTTAGTAACTGCAAATCCTAGATCATTGGATTCGGCCTCAGGGCTTTTTTTGTTTCCAAACATTTTCAAGCTCGTGCAATCAGCGTATATTAGTCCTCCTGGCCAGGATGACATCCCGTGGAACTGTAGCTGGGAAGAGGTGCCTGAATATTTTCGAGCCGATGCCTGCTCTTGTTGCCTGATGCTGTGCGCTATCCGGGAGGCATCGTGGTATTCATGGCGCTCGTGGAGCTGGAAGGATCTCCCAGATGTTTGCTTCTGGAGCTCTTTTCAACAGCCGCTGTGGCCAGGAGTCAGACGGCTACTGGTTATGGAGCCAGACGGAGGACCCTGGCTTGCAGAAGGATTGATGGTAGTATATGGTAATAAGATATAATAAATATAACGCGTATAGATCACAATATTTTTCAATACATGGTACGCTCTGTGGGCCTTCCTCTGCTGCAGGACCATGAGTGGCGCTTGGAGTTGTGGAAGGCAGGGTAGCAATCTCCTCGAAATCTTTCGCCTCTGTTGTTTGCTTGGGCAGGGCGTTCATGACTGGTCGTCCAGCTTCTACAAGGACGTTGGATCCCGCCAGATTTCCTTGTGCTTTCTTTGCCTTGCAGGATGAGTCAGCGGGCGGCTACTGGACCTGGAACGAGGACCTTAAACTTCTGGAGCGTTTTGGGAATCCTTGCAGCCGCGTCCATGTATCATTCTGGCATATTCTGGCTTCAGGAGTCGTCATGGACCTTCCATTGGTACCAGGTTTGTCTGATTTTGTCTGATTCCGTGGCTTCCCTATCCTGCCTTCTTCCTCCGTGCAGGCAGATGGCAAGACAGCAGGCCGTGGATCCCGGCAGGCGGGGGCGCATGGCGTGCAGACGGTCTCAGGGACATAGGACCACGTAGGTTTAGATAGGCTCAGGATGGCCTAGGGGTAGAGTTCAGGGCCTAGGAGGGTTAACGTTCCGGGCAGGACGCTCGGAATTTGGGACGGCGCTGGTTGGGGTTGCAGGCTCGCTTGGCCTTTTTTTTTGGTACTCCCATGGTTCTCCCAGGGATGTAGTATGATTCGGATATGTCGACACACCTGACCCATCCCCAGTCTGCCAACCCGCTATCCCCACATCATCCTAAACCCACATCTGACACCTGGAAATGCCTGCACCTTTGAACTTTCAACATTCTTTGGACCCCTAAACCTAGATCAGCCTACACCCCTTGCCATCCCAATCCTACAACATCCTCCCAAGCCCTCAACTGTCATAAGCCTAGATGATCTTACGTCCGTGAGGGCAATAGTGCAATACAGCGCGGACCTGCAGCCCTTGCCATCCTCAACCTTGTGCATTTTATGGGAACCCTCAGCCATGCTATACCTACATGATCTTACATCATCCTACATCCCTAGAGAAGAGTCCAACAGAATCACTAGAACTTGATGTGGACCTGCAAGCCTTGCCATCCTGAACCTAGAGCACCCTATAGCATAACCCTCAACCCATCAACCCCCAAATTGTTAGACGCCCGAGTGTGTTGATGCGGTCTGCCACATGCTGCCGAGGCCTCATGGACATCTTCTGAGAAGGCCTGTGTTGTTTCTCAGAGATTGCATTCCGCGGACATCCTTGCACGAAGCCCTGCAGGCCATGTCGCAGAAGCGTTGCGGAAGATCTGGAGCGGAGGACTGGGGTGGGGCAGCGGACTTGGGCTCTAGGTATTGCTTGATCGTGCTAGACCCCTTAACCCCGAAGCCCTAATTCTCCACAGCCGGATCCCTACACAATGAGTCCATGCACTTGCCAATCTGCTAGATCTCTAAGTGTTGTCATGCGGCACGCCATGCGCTGGCCTTGTTTTGCAAGGAGGTGTGAATGCTCATGGATATCATCCGTGAAGGCCTGTGCTGCTTTACCGAGCCTGCAGCCTGCGCGCATCCTCGCAAGATGCCCTGCAGAGGAACGAAGGGAATGGATTCCCCCGGAATGCAGGACGGGGTTGGGGGGGGGGCCCACGTGAGTCACCGCGCGCATTAGTTGATTGCAGTGCTGGGAGCAGGAAGCAGTCCTTGTGCATTTGTTTTCCTTGTTAGGACATGCCAGAGCAGAATCCTATGCCAAGCAGCGATGGGGAGGCAGAAATTGGGGTTGGAATGTTGGGACATGTTTGGGCTTGGGTTTCGGGCTGGGGTCAGGGCTGGTCTGGGATTCAGGATGCAGGGCCTAAGTGTTCCCTGAGTGTCATGCTTTGATGTGCTTTGTGTGTCTTGGTGTGGTTCGGGATGCTCCAGTACCTTGGGTTCAGGAACTGATCCCTGCCTGTTGTGCTCTGCGTGGTTCGGGATACTCCATTACTTTGGGATAATGTGGGATATCTTGGGATATAATGGGATATCATGGGATACCTTGGCTCTAGCGGAACTTTAGCGTGCTTTTGTGTGTAGGTTTCAGGGTTACGAGGTCGGCTAGGTTTGAATGAAATCCCACGCTCTAGTTCCCAAACCGTGCAGACCCCAAAACATCCCAAGCTCTTAACTTATCTCGGTTTCCCATGCAGGAGATGCGGCTCCATCACCTGCGTGGAATTGTCTCATCTGAGACGTTGCGAGCGATTGCTCGCCTTTAATGCACCGTTTTGGCTTCAGCTGCTACAGACTACCTGTAGAAGGCTTTGTGGAAGACTTGCTGAGCAAGCGTTTATTGATCTGATTTGACAAGATATTTTGTAGTTTGCAGTTGGGACACCTGAGCCATTCTGAACCCATCCGTCATGATCCACTTCTAGTCTTGCGTCCTCTCACATATGGTATCATGTGGTTTAGTTTTCCTGGAGTATGCGCAGCGTCATCAGGGAGACTATTGTGGGAGAATCAAGCGTATGTGTTCAATTTGTTCTCAGCCCATCCCACACTCAGGTGGCCCGAGCACTGCTGTAATTGTCCTCTCTTGGACGTCGGTGGTGCACGCTCGCGCCTAGGGTTGTGCATGGTAGATGCAGCCAGGATTTAGAGCTACTTCCGACCCCATGGGAATGCTGCACGATGCTGCATGTGCCGGCCTACTCTTGTCATCTCTTGTCCAATCGGACATCTGAAGACGTGTGTAGATGAGATTAGATGAGCATAGATGCGCGCAGGATGTGAAATCATGCTAGCTTGCAAGTGATCCATGCGCGAGTCCACGCGTTTTGTGTGCTGCTACTGATCACTTGTGTTGCCAGGGCAGCGTGAAATCGGAAGCCGCGGACGAAGAGGAAGGCTCATGATGCATGCTTTTTGCGTCTCCTGCCCCACACTGTGATCGTCCGTAGGGCATCGTAGGGTCATTCTGCACGGAACATTTTTTTTTAAGAGGCGGCATCTGCCCAAAAACGGATCATTTTAGTTTCCTGTCTCAAACTCAGCCCCAACCTATCCGAAAACTTTACAGCCCTCACCTCATGCCTGTCCCTGTTCCCTCAGAATTCCTTAACGGAACAGCTTCGATGCCAGGGGAGCGATGCTGCAGAACAGGGACGATCTTCGTCGCAGGACTGGGGCAAAGCTTTTGCTTAGGAATCTCCGTAGTCTGTTTCCTGGGCATGGACACGCAGGCATCCAAGAGGCCCAGAAGCCATGCTGGGCCAACAGACGGCAAGGCAGGATGCGTTCTTGTCGATCGTTGTATATCGTTGTGTTACAATGCTCCTATGTCGTGTTAAGTGCAGGTCTCAGCAAATGCTGGGGATGAGCACGAGAGACCAGCGCCAGAGGTGCGGGTGGCAGAGTGGGTGAGTTGATATCTTGCTTTGCTGTTGTGCGGACTTGCCAATCTTTGTCCAGGAATCGAGAGCTTCGGAGAAAGCTTTCCCGAAGACTGTGGGGGAGGCAGCAGACTGAGAGCCTGAGGGCTCATGCTCCATGTTTGTCATATTTCGAAAGCAGGTCTGGGGAAATGCCAAGCGCAAGGAGGTGTGGTTCAGCTTGCTGCTTTTCGTGCTTGGCGAAGCGTGAAGCTGACTTTTGACTCTCCCATGCCGCTGAGCACTTCTGACCTGAACCCTATACAACTTGTGTAAACCCTAAACCGCTACTGCCTCCAGGAATCGAAAGTGTCCGAGAATGCCGGGCGAACCCATCAGACGCCACAAGCCGAGGCCGGGCTGGAGCGACATGCAGTGGTATGCACTGTTGTTCCCGGGCTTACGTGGTGATTTGCACCTGAGCTATACTCTAAACTCCTCAGAAGGTTTTTATAGGGGATTATAAAGGGCAGTACTATAGGGATCTATAGTCTATAGAGGTGATTATTAGGCTTTCTTGAGCTAGATTTGGGGGTCACCAAAGGAGCTTTTTTGTAGGTCCTTGGGAACGGCCCTTGCAGGGACCTACATAAGGGGGGTCAACTTGGATGTTGGACTGTCCATTAGGCCTCTTTGAACTGTTGGACTGTCCAAGTAGGCTTCTCTGAGCTGGATTGGGGGTCACAAAAGGAGCTTTTCTTGTAGGTCCCTGAAACCGCCCTTCCAGGGACCTACAAAAAGGGGGGTCAACTGGGGTGTTGGACTGTCCAAGTAGGCCTCTCTGAGCTGGATTGGGGGTCACAAAAGGAGCCTTTTTGTAGGTCCCTGTTGGGTGTTGGACTGTCCAAGTAGCCCTCTCTGAGCTGGATTGGGGAGCTTTTTTGTAGGTCCCTGGCACTGCTCTTGCAGGGACCTACAAAAAGGGGGTTAACTTGGGTGTTGGCCTGTCCAAGGTCTCTCTGAGCTGGATTGGGGGTCACAAAAGGAGCTTTTCTTGTAGGTCCCTGGAACGGCCCTTGCAGGGACCTACAAAAAGCTTGGGTGTTGGACTGTCCAAGTAGGCCTCTCTGAGCCGGATTGGGGGAGCTTTTTGTAGGTCCCCTGGAACCGCCCTTGTTTAGATTATAGCTCATATCTATATATAATATAAATATATATCTATATATTGCATGTCTGCCAGGGGGCCACTCTTCCTCAGCCGATCCTTCCCGCAGGAATTGAAGGTTTCCGAGAAAGGATCAAGCACGGAGAATGCCAAGCAGACCAAGCACAAGCCACGGGCAGAGGCGGGAAAGTGTATGCTGCTGTGCGGGTTTGCTTGCGTGGTCCCTTCCTGATCCTACAATTTTCTGCCCTGGCATTCACTCTGCAGGAGTCGATTGTGTCCGAGAAAGAGTCGTGCCTGGGGGATGCTGCTCAGACCAAGAAGGAACCACGGCCAGAGGCGGGAAATTGTAGGATAATGTGGGATTGGAGTGTGGGTTCCTGGAGTTGCTTGCTGCTGTGCAGTTTTGCTTGCATCCCCCCGCCCTGATCCTACAATTTTCTACCTTGGCGTCCACTCTGCAGGAGTCGATTGTGTCCGAGAAAGAGTCGTGCCCGGGGAATGCCAAGCAGACCAAGAACAAGTCACGGCCGGAGGCGGGAAAGTCTAGGATAATGTATGTCCTTTGAGGACCACCTGAAGGCAAAGCATCCCTACTTATTGCCTGGATTGGGGGTCACAAAGGAGCCTCTTTGTAGGTCCCTGGAACCGCCCTTGCAGGGACCTACAAAAAGGGTGGTCAACTTGGGTGTTGGACTGTCCAAGCAGGCGTCTCCGAGCTGGATTGGGGTTCACAAAGGGAGCTTTTTTGTGGTCCCTGGAACTGCTCTTGCAGGGACCTACAAAAAGAGGGGTCAACTTACACCATCCTACACCATCATCTCATGGCAAGTCCCTGCAGGTGAGACACGACATCGAGCGTGGTCGGGCGCAGCTGCTGCCCGAGGAGTGCAAGGACTCAAGCGAGCGGGCAACCACCGAGGCCACAGGTGCCAGCAGCTGCGCGGTCGCTGCTCACGAGGCCCCTGCTGAGGACTTGGACGCGCTGAGCTGGCCGAGCAGGCTCCGAAGTTTGCCCGAGCTTCAGACTCCACCAACAGCTGACACGGCCTTGGCATGCCTGCTGGAACGTCTGGGTGCTATGATGCAGCCGTTGCAACTTTTCTGCAGGACCGCTCAGCTCCGCGAGACCACAGGGCTAAGCAAGGCCGCCGTTCTGGGCACGTGCGGCGAGACAGAGAATGCCTGGAACATTCTTCAGCACGAGTTGGCGCTCGGTAGACAGGCGTCGGCCATGCAAACAGGGTGTGGGCAGCGGATGTCCAGGGCGCAAAATTGGACAAACCGGCAAGCCGAAGGCCCACGGCAATGAGCACTCTCCCGTGCATGGTCACTCACTTCGGCTCCCATGCGAATCCGCAGATCCTGCTGTGCGTGTACAGGGGCGCCGTGCTGGGTGGGAGCGGCGCACGGAGGTTGGGTCTCCCGGCCGTCTGCTTCCGCGCTGCCGCTTGGTCTTTGCAGAGCGGTCCGTGTGGTGGAGCCCGTGCAGGCTTACAACCACACATGGATCGCCAGCTCCCTGAACCCTGTTTTCCTGCTCGAGCCGAGCGACGCTCTGGCAGTGTGGCATCCAGAGTCGACTACCACGACTGCCGAAAAGACGAGCTTCAAGTTCTCCCCCGGAAGATCCTTATGACTGCTAGCATGTTCTCGCATTTGTTTTAATTTTTTGCTTTTACATTTTTAGCTTTTCGGGTTGCTTGTATAACCAACTCCTGCCCCTTCAGGCTTTGAAGGCACGGGATGAGTTCATCAGCAGCCAGTGCTGGATGGAGGAGCCCAGCGAGGAGATTCCCAAGCCAGCCACTGGTCACGACTATTCCGGGTAGATCCGCTCGTACATAGTATGATGTAGTATGTTCCACTAATATCCGGGAACTCTAGAAACTCTCAACCAATGCAGGCGAGCACCGTGCTGACGAATCTCGAGGGCCTCACGTGCAAGCAGTTCACACCCCAGAGTGCCACCAAGTATGTCCCCGCGTTCATGAAGATGCTGCCCGAGCTCTTCGCCAAGCAGAGCGTGCCAATTGTGGACAGCGAAGGCTTCTTTGATAATGGCAAGCGCAAAATGCGCTGGTCGGAGATTGCTGCCAGAACCCATGGCTGCTTTGACGTGCTTCTTTCTGGCCAGTCACCTGCGCAATACAGCAAGCAGGTCTTCGGTCAGTTTCTGGCCTTCCTACCACAGAAGGATGGCTCGCTGAAGAGGTTGAAGTTGTTTGTACAGAAGGTTGACCAGCTCTCTGCGCCATGGATTCCCCCCTGACGGGCTGAGGGCATAGTATAGCATACTAGGCTGCTATCAACCCCCAAAAAAATACTGAAGAATGTTATGCCCCCCGCTCCCAGGCAGATCCTGAGCACCAAACCCGTTGAGAATCGTCCGGGCAAAAAAGGGAACCTCAGCAGATACCGGATTGGAGTGTGGGTTCGTGGAGTTGCATGCTGCTGTGCAGGTTTCCTGGCGTGCTCCCCCCCCTGATCCTACAATTTTCTGCCCTGGCATCCACTCTGCAGGAGTCGATTGTGTCCGAGAAAGAGTCGTGCCTGGGGAATGCTGCTCAGACCAAGAAGGAACCACGGCCAGAGGCGGGAAATTGTAGGATAATGTGGGATTGGAGTGTGGGTTCCTGGAGTTGCTTGCTGCTGTGCAGTTTTGCTTGCATCCCCCCGCCCTGATCCTACAATTTTCTACCTTGGCGTCCACTCTGCAGGAGTCGATTGTGTCCGAGAAAGAGTCGTGCCCGGGGGATGCCAAGCAGACCAAGAACAAGTCACGGTCGGAGGCGGGAAAGTCTAGGATAATGTAGGATTGGAGTGTGGGTTCGTGGAGTTGCATGCTGCTGTGCAGGTTTCCTGGCGTGCTCCCCCCTTGATCCTATAATTTTTTCCCACCCCTAGCACTCCTGCTGAAAGGAATCGATTGTGTCCAAGAAAGAGTCGAGCCTGGGGAATGCTGCTCAGACCAAGGACAAGCCACAGCCGGAGGTGGGAAAGTGTAGGATCAGAGCGAGGGTCCATGATGGAGTTGCGTGCGGCTGTGCAGGTTTGCTTGCATGCCCTCCCCTGATCCTACAATTCTCACCCTGGCGTCCGTTCAGGGGTCGATTGTGTCGGAGAAAGGGTCGAGCCTGGGGAATGCCACGCAGACCAAGGACAAGCCACAGCCAGAGGTGGAGAAGTGTAGGGTAATGTAGGATTGGAGGGTGTGTTCCTGGAGTTGCATGCTGCTGTGCAGGTTTCCTGGCGTGCTCCCCCCCCATTCCTACATTTTTACGCCCCTGAAGCTCCTTATGCAGGAATCGAGAGGGTCGTGCGCGGGGAATGCTGGTCACACCAAGAAGGAACCACAGCCACAGGCGATGATATTGTAGGATAGGAGTGAGGGTTCCTAGAGTTGTGTGCTGCTGTGCAGGTCTGCTGGCAAGACCCCCCCCAAATCCTACGCTTTCCCAGGGAGTCTCGTGCTACCATCTACCTTCATCTGTGCGGCGCCCGTGGATGGTGTTCCGAGATGCCATATCGCATGAGCTTCACGAGAGCGGAGTTGCCATACAGTGGCAAGGGCGATGTTTGTCGCATGCCTGCATTTGTTTGAGAGGATGCTGATGTTGCCGTGCTGGATGCCGTTCTTGTGTCTGAAGCATCACTGACTATCGCTCACTCAGGACCCAGCTCCCGCAGAACATGTACGAGGGTGTACTCGAGTTGTCTTGCAAGGAGGCGTCAGCCTATGTGTGCCACCGTTCCAGCGGTGGGACCCAGGCCTCGTGGGAGGCATTGCCGCAGCAGCAAAAGGCTGCACTGATTCAGGACGATTGCGCTGCCTTCCTGCAACGTGCGAGTGGGTGCCAGCTGGACGAGCTGGAGGTCTCACCGCTGTTGTTCCCGTGTGAGGCCCTGCCCTTGGAGGAGCTGAGAGCTCGCCGAGCAGCTTGCTCAGCAGAGCTCAACGGTCTTTTGGATGTTCTGAGTCGGGCAACGCCAGACAGTCTTGGGCACAGCTACGACGACGTCCGGAAATCAAGCGCCAAGTGCGAGAAGGCGGAGGTCCTCGCAGAGCAGCCAGCTCCTGCAGCTTTAGATGACGTAGCCCTTTGTGAAGACATGGTGCAGCAGATCCTGTCGCCTTATCCTGTTGAGTGCGAGGCAGGTGTGGCGATGCATACATCTTGCTCATGCTCGCAGCACGTTATGACGTGTCATCAACTGTCCACTCCCTGACTGCAGGTGGTGTACGGGGCCCAGACGAGTTGGGGATCAATGCTTCGCGGAGCTACGCAGCTGGCGGATGAGTATCTAGGGCCCAAGTGGCCGCTGCAGGTGTGCTTGGCTTTGGGAAGCGCCGAGGAGAAGCAGCAGAGACTCAAGCTGCATCACCATGCAAAACTCGTTGCAGCGGTCGTGTGTGACGACACTCACTGGGGGCTCTTGATGCTGCAGCGTGGTCGGGCGCAGTGCTGGCTTTATGATGGGCTCCAGAGGCCCACCATCGTGAAGGAAGCTGAGCGCTTTCTCCGGCTTGCGGGGCAGGCGCACCATGCAGACTACAAGCTTTGCGTGGCGGATCAAGATGACGCGTGGAGCTGCGGACACCGTCTGCTTTGCACGCTGGATGCCATCCTGGCCGCCTGGAAGAAGGAGGAGCTCAAGTGGCCTCCGCGCCTTCCCCTGGATGTTCACAGCGACGAGGCCCTGCAGGCCATGTGCGCAGAGGAGGAGGCCTCGCCAGCCCCACCAAGGCCAGCAGCCATGCAGCTTGCGGAGAGCTTTGGTCAGTCAGCCCATGACCACTTTGGCCTGTTGGTTCCCGTGAAGGGCAGCACGTTGGTGGCGGATGATGGCAGTGAGGAGGCAAAGCCGACGCAGCCGCGGAAACGGAAGCAGCCAGCGAAGCCCAACCCCGAAGCCTTGGGCTTACAGAAGGCCACAGAGTTGGGGATCGACTTCAGCAAGGTGTTCCAACGCTCCCACGCAGCGATGATGTTGCCGATCAAGCCCGGACACTGGAGGCAGTTCTTGAAGTTCCTCTATCGAGGAAAATGAAGTGCCCGGCGTGCAAGGAAATCCGTGATCAGCACCAGCGACCTCAGGACCTGGAGAACACAGCGCCGGATCCCCCAGCTAATGCAGTCGTGAGTGCGGACGTCGCTCCGCGCAGGCGGGGGCGTCCGAAGGCTGGGCAGGCAGTGCCGCAGCTGCTTCCATGGGTTCAGGCCAACCGAGGTGACATCTACAGGCACATAGACGGGCCTCGGTATCTCTGTCTGGCGTGCAACCACGAAGTGTATTTCGTGCGCACTTCGCTCTCTGCAAAAGCCTTCCTGGACGAGCACGAGTCGTACCAGAAACACCAACGTGGCCTTCAGAACCTACGATCTTCAGGTCCCCAGCCCATGGTGCAGGAGCAGCGGAAGCGCTGCCAAGGCCTACAGCTGGAGGATGCCGCAGGGGATCTTGGGAGAATGAAGGAGCCGTGCGTTTGGGAGATGCTAGACTATGTAAGATTATGTAAGTATATGCAAGTGTATGTAAGTCCCTTTTAGAATGTCAGTCAAGGTTAGTCACGTAGAGTGTTGCCGCTCATGCATGCCCTTTGATCGCAGGAGTCTGTGCAACAATGGATCGCGAACGACATGTTACAGTTCCAGAGCGAGAGTGCGCCTGGCACCGGTGCGCTGCACTGTCTTGTCATCACGCTCTCAGGGCAATCTGTCGTGCTCAAGCACAAGAGATGCCAGCAGCCAGATTGCTGGGATGGGCTTTGTGGGGATTGTCGAAGCTTGACTTCCAACAAGACAATGCTGGAGGCCATAGCTACCTGGTGCCGGCGATTGGATCAAGCTACGCTGCTGTACTTGAGCGTGTACGAGAGGACCAAGGTGGGGCCGTTCCTGGAGGAGATGCTGTCCGCTCCCTATGCGCGCTTCAGCTCAAAGTGCAAGAAGGAGGTCGAGAGGTGCGTCGAGCTGCTGAACACTCTGAGCATCGACTCCTTGCACGATCGGTGCCTTCGGCAGTGGATATGCCATCCACATCACATGTTGACTCAGAAGATTCGTAACTTCATGTCGCGGCATGTGAATGGCCTGACCCTGCTGGATACGAACGATGCTGAGCAAGAGGCCTATGAAAGCCTCTGCCAGCGTTTGGGGCACGTGCTGGAGTCTGGCGAGACCGCGCATGAAGACCTGCAGATAGCAAGCTGGGTAGCCACAGGTCAGCTGCAGAAACATCGTGCCGTACACGCCTTGGTCAAAACGTTCATACACGCTGAACGGAAAATCGAGCGAGGATGTCTGTCCCGACCTGGCAAGTCCTTGGATCCAGAGGTGCGCATGGAGCTGATGTCTACCTTGGGCAGGTCCTCGGAGGCTTTGGACATGCTCCAGATGTTCCACGTGAACACGAAGGGCGGCCATCCCGCGATTGACTTCACCGACCCGCTGGTGCCCAAGTTCTTCATGACTAACCTGAGCCCATCTACAATGCAGGAGTCATGCAGCATGCTGCGAGGTATCCTTGGGTCTACAGGCGAGCGTCGCCTCCTTGCTTTGTCCATCGACGAGACATACTGGAGAGTTGGTTGGGAGGCCGTGTCGCGTCTGCAAGGTGACAAGGGCGAGGCCTTGTCAATAGTTGGCGGTGGCTTCAGCCTGGACAACAACTGCACCGTGCTCAGCAAACAGGAGCCAAGGGAAGAGTGCAATCTCAGCAGACTCTCCGTTTCCGTGATTGTCAGCCGACACGACTGCAACCACTTGACGTTTGACTGCTGCTTCGTGCCTCTGCTGCCAGGTGAGGGTAAGGGCTCGCTGTTCATGACGCTGGTTGGCAAAGTCATGCAGTCCTTCATCCAGACAGGGTCGGGAATACCGCCTTTGTCGATTTCCTTCGACAATGGGCTCTCCAATCGCCTTTTGAACTTGGGCTTGCTAGGCCTGCTGGACTCAGAGGAGCTGGCGCAGCACCCGTTCTTGATGGCTGCCAAACGCGGGCCGCGCCCGAGATCAAGTTGTTTCCCTTTGCGTGCCTGCGCTACGGAGGCAAGTGGTTCGTGACCGGGTGCAACGACCGCCACCACACCATCAAGAACTACACTCTCCAGCATTTATCCGGGAAAAGGACAATCCACCACGGCCTGCAACTAGGATCTTCATGCATCTTCAGGCGTTCCAGATTTTTCCAGTCTAGTCAATCTTAGCTAGCAGTTGTGACATGCTTTAACTACCTCTACTAAGATAGTCTAAGATCATCTAAGATCCTCTAAGCGTGGATGCCAAGCATTCAGGTTTGCCATGGACGCCATGGATATGTTTTCCCAAAAGCTTCCCATATCCGCATTCTGCTGCCGCGACCCTCAGAGTGACAAAGCAAGCTGCCAGCGCCTATGTCACCGATACCTGAGCAACAACTGGATGTCGCACGGTCCGATCATCTACATGTTCATCGGTAACTTGATGAGCGCAGTGTGGAACGCGGATCTCACACCGAAGGTGACATTCACCAACGCGTGCACGTGCTATTACATGTTGCTGCTCCATCTGAGCGAGGGCAAGCGCGTGCGCGGGGAGCACTGGAAGGAGAGAACCTTGCCGGGGCCGACATTGAGGAACTGCCTGCATCTCATGAGCCACGCCATGCTCTCGTGCATGTTCACCTGTGCTGACCTGCCATGGAAGTTGTCTTCGAGGTGTGAACGCTTCGCAGAAACGCACTTCTCATCTGTGAAGGCATCCTGGAGGGGAACGCCCTCAGTTCGAGATGCAATCTTCGGGAATCATCTCCACAATCTCCGTTCCATGGCGGAGGCCAAAAAGTACCGCTGGCCTGATGTCAAGCCAGGTCAGGCAGTGGACAGCTTTACAGCCGGGGAGTTGAGCCAGCAGTGCCTGCAGGCTGCTTGTTCTTTCCAGAGCGCGATATCCAAGGCCAGGACGGCGGCAAACATCAAGCAGGACCTCCTACACTGGTACAAGGTCGAGGGAGTGGCGTTCCTCACAATCAACCGCAGGGCTGATGGCTGGCAGGAGGATATGCAGTGTTCACTAGAGCTCACGTACTGTCACGTAACCACCCAAAATCACCCAACAACATCAGGACGACCTGGATGCTGAGGAGGAGCAGTGCTTCGGAGAGTGGGCTGAAGTCCTGGTGGACGACGCCGCCAACCCAGAGGAGGAGAAAGCAGAGCAAGCGCTGAAGCAGTTTGACATGTCAACTCAGTTGCTCATGCCTGCATGCTACTTTCCAGTTTCATTAGTTCATGGTAGTATATGGGTAGTGAGAAAGTGGAGATCCTACAATTAGCCTACTCACCCCCCCAAAGGGTGTGGAAAATGTAGGATACATTTTGGACCCCCCCCCCACCCCTAAGGGGGTGGGGATTTTGGTGGAATAAGAAACATATTGTCAGTTTCCCCCTGTGGATTCCCGCAACCTCTCGTCAACCTGAGTCGAAGCTTTCAAAGACATGCCGAGCGCTGGCCTTCGCTTCTTCCAGATTGCGACAAAGATGCAAGACAACCGAGGCCCCGCAGCTTCTCCTGTGTCAGGCAAGAGCACAACTTCCACGGAAGCATTTCCTGTCATTAAGATGGAAGATCATGATTGAAAGGGAATGCCTTGCAAGTTCTTGCATGATTTGTGAAACAACAAGCTCGAGGATGAACATGTCTCCCCAAGATTCAGGAAAGTGCTGTTTGAACTCAAGTGCTCGAAGCCCACTATGAGAAACCCGCCCTCGTGCCCGCGGGCGGTGGCGTGCAATGACGTCAATGATGATAAACCTGCGCTTGTCATTGAAGCCAAGCAACATGTTTCATACCAGCAGGAATGCCCGAGTTCTCCACGTTTCCTTTGCTCATGGTTGCGCTTGGTTTGTTTGTGATCGCTGTGCCTGAGCTGCAAGCCTGCACCGCAGAGTAATGTAGTTGGTACAGAAATACAGACGCTTAACCGGGCTAAGCCCTTGAGGTCGTGTTCGGCGCCTTCAACATATTTGTGGCGCAGCTCACCTGTGCCCATCAGGAGATCTATGATAGCATGGTTGGCTTTTCCATCCTGAGGCCATTGACAAGCGGCATGCCAGCTTTGCAGTTTTTGCATTGCTTTGTAACAGGCGGATGCAAATCACCATTGACACAATGCAGACACTCCGCAGGCCTTCAAATTGCAGTTTGCTGCTCAAGCACGCTGACACTGGCTGAGGGATCATTCAGGCGCAACTTCCAGCAGTTTGTGGACAGCCTCGTCTTGGATGAGCCGCTTGAGCTCCTTGACTTGAAGTTGCTGAGTTCCCCTGCTTTCGGTAAATCAGAAGGCTTACCAGGCTCGCCCAAGCCGAAACCCTGGCAAGTCTGTCTGTGAAAATGCGTTGGTGATTTGAGGTTTGGGGAAGGTGACATCGGTCTGCCCGGGGGTGTGCAAATCATGGAGAGCGCCTCCCTGCATCCGCAGAACCAGGAGAG
This sequence comes from Symbiodinium pilosum, assembly GCA_905231905.1. NCBI lineage: Eukaryota > Dinophyceae > Suessiales > Symbiodiniaceae > Symbiodinium > Symbiodinium pilosum. The sequence continues at coordinate 50,901 of CAJNIZ010003336.1, read as the reverse complement.
CATCCTCAGGCGTGCCGGCGGCGAACAGGAGCTGGTAACCAGAGACAGTTGTTGTTTTCAGGCCTTTCATGTTCTATGGAACGTAGCTTTTGAAGCAAGCCTGCCAGGGTGTTAGGAGCAGAAGAACACCTCCACACTTCTCAGGTTACTACCTAGGAACCATTTGAGTGAGTCCCTGACAGACTTGCGCAGGTTTGGTGGCTCCACGGAGGCCTCTATGCAGTGGCCAAAGGAAGAAGTCCCAGAAGAAGTAACTGATGATGTGAGGCCGGGCTGAGGGGCCAAGCCTGTGCTTGAGGAACTGGCAAACCGATCCACTGAAGGACTGGTAGGATGCTAGGAATCTTGTGAAGCCGCCGTGGAAGTCACGTGGCAAGCCATTTGATGAAATGTTGGCTCTGGGAGGTTGGACCGCTTGGTGAAGAAATTCAACAAATCGCTCTTGAATCTTTGGCGGTTGGAAAGAAGTCAATTCACGATTTGTTTTGGAAATACCTTTCGTAGGTTCAAGCTAAGACGCTCATCCTTGTGGCGATCAGCTTGGAACTGATAAGTTGCTCCAAATTGCACTCAACCTCACTGTGGCCTAGCAGGGAATCAGGGAATGTATTATACGGGGATGGTATACGGATAATATTCCCTGATTCCCTACTAAGAATAACAACCATGAAGTCAACAGGCTGTAGGAGATGATCCTGTTTGGCTAGTGCTTCGAAGTGCAGGTGCCAAGCACCATGCTGATGATTACAACACTGAGCAAAATCTGGACAGCCGTTGCAAACACAGAATAACACAGATACAGCAGAGGGCTGTCCCGTTTATTGACAGGTTACTTTATATTATAATTCCGCACGAGCCAACAGATCTCAGAAACCCTCGTTGGCACTTCAGTTGTACTGTTCACCAAGGAGGGTAGCCAAGATGCAGAAGAAGAGGGGCTTCTCCAGCTACACTTCAGCAGTAACTTCCCGAATTGGAGCTTCTTCAATGCAGAGCTCTATGCCAGAGGCAAGTCAAGCCAACCTTTTCAGCGAATGCTGCCCATCTCAAGTCAGAACAAAGATCCTTTTCCGAGCCTTGCATACCCTCGTCTCGTGCAGAGCTGGGCCCCGAGGCCTTCCATGGACACTTTCCCGAGGAAAAAGCATTCAGCCATTGTCAGAACACCACGGCAGCTGCATGATTATGTTCGGGTCTAGTGCAAGCGCATTTGATAAGCCCAAGGTTCCATCGTTGCGGAGAGCCAAGTAGATGATCAGCCTCAGGCCTGATAATCTTGATGCATATTTGTGCCATTGGAATGCGGAGCGCACCAAGCCGCTGCTGCAATTTAGAATTTTCAAGCTGTGCCCTGCTGCTTGCTGACACGAAGTGTCCAGGTGCAGGTCACAGGCCTTACCTGCATTTGGCGTAGATGGTCTCAGGAGATCTGCGATCCCTATGCAGGATAACTCTGGCAACTGATTAAACAGAGAAGGTCGAACAACGTGCCCAAAAGGACAAAACAGATTACCTTAGCGGCTTTGGCTTTCACTGGCTATGTACTGGAGACACTTGAGATAGCTGCAAATTTCCCTTACGTGTGTCAGTCAACTAGAGGTATCAGCTACAAGTGATTTAAAATCATGATGCGCGAAGACATTTTCTTAACACTCCCATAAGATGCTACGCCAGCTGCAGCTGCTGGCATTGGATTTTGTAATTCTGGGGGCAGTTGTTTGAATGGCCACCTGACCTATGTTCAGGAAGCCGAAGATTTTGTGAAAGCCCCGGCTGCGGCCACTATCAAGAAGGCTGGCTGCACGACTCAACAGTCTCTTCCAGCCCTACTTTGAATTGTTTCCGTTCCAGCCACGCAGACCAAAGAACTCGAGTCCGCGAGCTTACAAGTTGGATGCAGCAGTATGTTGCTGCATGTTTCAGGTTACACCACCCGATATCCTCAAAGGAAATGGGGAGTGTGTGGCCACCAATTTAAGGCTTATTTGGTGCTGCTTTGCGGCTAGTCCTTGACTCCAGGGCAGCGAGCCTTTGCGAGTCAAGCAGTGAAATATGTTGCCAAGCCTCCCTTGACAACCTCTGATCTGAAGCTGCCCAAAAGCCTTTCTTTCAAGCGATAACAAGTAATTCATCATAGGAGCTTCAGCCTAAACTCCTCATACCCCCCTTAATAACCCCTAGAATTGTCCCCCCTATCTAACCCGCTTTTTAGTGGAGTGTAGACCATACATCCTACGAGGCGAGGCTAAACCGTGAAGAGAGATGCATTCTGCCTGTCTCTTGCGTAGCAAGAGAGCAGCTCCAAGCAGGGGAACGAGAGAATTTGCCACATCAGGAAAACTTCTATTTGGGATAGATAGGGGGGATGAAAATGGAAACTACTATAATAGGTTATATTGGGTCTAAGGCTCGGGGAGTGAGCAGATCTCCCTCCCTATCAAGTCCTTCCTCTCAACCATAGGGGTGTTTCCCAAAATGAGAGGTACCTTTATGGGGGTCCTTAGAATAGGGGTTATAGTAATTGGGAGTCCATCTTGGGGTTCCCCCTCTGTTGGGAAACTACCCTAGAGGCTCGGAGGACAGCAATTGGTCGGGGCAAGCGGCACTTACTGACGAAGTCTGTAGATGCTGACAGTACTTTATTTGCTCAAGTTATCGTTGTTTGTGATGTGATCGCCTTGTTGCAGAGCCATCTCTATGCCAGGCCTTTGACCACTTTCTCCACTTTCAGCGCGTGAAGGCCGACTTTCTCAAGCGAATGGCTAGCACCCGCCAAAACAGGACAGACCAAGTCTTATTGTTGAACGTGTTCTTTCGGGATTGGTGACCGGGAGGTCGCCGCGTGGTGGTTTGCCACAAGCCCCCAGAAAGCCAGCCCTACTTTCAAGCTTGGTTGGGTGACATGGCTTAGTGAGACCTGCACTTGGCAGGAGAGCGCAGTTGGATGGCCTGGACCCAAGAAGTAGAAGCATTTGGGTAGTTCCCAAACTAGCGCTCATTTTGGTACCCCTTCAAATTAGGCGCCGTAACCTACTTCATAACCAAAAGGGGCTCATAACTTTTAGAATAGCCCATGTGATGTGAGGGTGGTTAGCAGTCTGATGGAGTTGGACCGTTGCTGCTGGAGGCTTTGCGCAACACAGCCACAGTCAGCGGGCTTCAAAGAATAGGCTGCGTATTACACACACTTTGGGTGGTTTAGAGACGGTTCACATTACCCCAGCAGATATTTTTTTGGTCCTTTGGTAGTTTCCTTGCATAGGGGGACCCCAATGTAGACCCCTAAATACTATAATCCTTCTTGTAATGACCATGAAAAGGGTACCCCTGATATAGGGAACCCCCAATCCCTACATAAACCCAGCTTTCCATTTCACTCTCCATTTTTCCATTTGATCCTCCATTATTTG
>CAJNIZ010003336.1:0-47084 GCA_905231905.1 Symbiodinium pilosum | reverse complement strand
GATCTTATTATAATGTACCCAAAGACCTATTCCATCTACTTAAGGGGAACTATACCTTATTGTTATATAGATTGTTCTTGTTAATGTTGTTATTCGTAGTATTCTTGGTGTTCTCATTAGTAGGTTTATCCGTGTTGTTATTAGTAGCTCGCGCTATTATTCGTAGTATTTCTCATACTGCTATAGTCTTCATATTGATGACAGATTACAGGCAGCTTAGGTCTATAGAGTGTCAGAATGCCCAAAATGTTTCTCAGGGCATCGTGAAAGGCCTCCGCAAAACGGAGAAGGTTTATAAGTTCATGTGTGCCCTCACAATGACACATCTTTCACGCCCTGCCGCCTTATGTTTCGATGCTGTGGACATAAACCCGCAATCCCTATGGCCTTTGGATTTTGCAAGATGCTCAGGAATATGTTGATGGCTTGTTTTCTTGATCTTGGGTTCGCCAGCTCGCACTGCTGTTTCGACTGCAGGATCTGCTTGGCTTCGCCTTACGCCACAAAGCCCGCTTATCCAGTCTCAATGTGCCCCTAGGTGGCATGGGTAAGGCTCGCTCAGGCTTTGATTCTCCTTGTCATCGTAGCCTGCCAATCGTATTGCTGAGGCTTGTCGGGACACACCTGAAACAAACTCGTTGCTCTTCGATGCATTTGACGAAATTCGCGCCGGCCGTCAGGCCCTCAATGAATTGCAGCATTGCAACATTAGTCTTGCTTTACATTTGTCATGCTGCGCCAGAGCCTGTAACAGCTGCTACAAGCAACTAGGGATTGAGGTGCTGATGTGTAGTAGCACCGGGAGGCCGCACAAGCTTTGGCATTTTCCAGTGTGATGCGCTCGCGTATGAGCCAGGCGCTTGGAATAAAGAAGACGGATAGGAAGCATGATTCTGCATGAGACAGACTTATACTATGACGAAGCTTGGTTGGGCAAACCCGCGGAAGATGCAGATCCGCCAGAAGCTGGGAGAAGCTGCAAGGTTCTGAGCAAAGTTGGATATGGCGCTTTTTTTGAGGGCTCAGGGCTTAGGGCCACAGGGCTAAGGAGCACCAACAGAGGTTTGAATTTTTAAGCAAAGGCTCAGTTCATACCAGGCTTTTTGATTGACTGGAGATTTAAAGGCTGGGGCTTGCACTGTGCAGTGGTCTTGTGGCCCATAGAAGAGATGCCTCTCCCAGGCCAGACTATACCGACCCGATGAACTTGCTGGACGAGACGTGTTTGTGTGGTTCTTGTGATTTAAACCTGAGGCTCTGCTTTTGAGCACGCCTTAGTGGCAGTAGACTCATACCATGCTAACAGGCCGAGCAACCGGGCCAAATGTCAGCCATGCACCTAAAACATGCTACCAGGACTTGGTGACTCACACAAGCCCTCAAGGCTGCGTCCCGTGGGCAGCCTAGTTCCAGCCTGGCCACAAGAAATTCCAAGGCCTTGTAACGCATGCTGTGATATGATGTGACAGGCCGTGCTTGGCTCGTACTTTAAAGCTTTCAAAAAGCCACAATACATGCCCAATAAATGTAGCAGCGGGCATGCAACGCAGCCGATTAAATTGGTCTTGCATTTGGCCTGCAAGGCATCAATCCTGCATCAAATGAAGGAGCTTTCCCCTTCAAGCCAAGTCTGCGTTGAGCTGTTTAATTGTATTGTACTTGTCGCCCTGTCGCCGCTCAGCAATGGAATGTGACGAAGACGACAAATGGTGTCGAGAATTGAGCGCATTTGCCTGAGATACAGTGGTCCATCAGACATTTGAACAGATGTCAGTGGCATCGTTACTATGGCATGAAGAATGAGTACTTGGATGTGTAAGTACTTGGTGGCGGGCGCATAGGTCGCTATGCTTTTTCAGGTTTCTGAGCCTCTTGAAGGTTTTTTTCAGGTGTTGTTCGGCTGGTGTTTGGCGGGGGTGTCAGGGTGGGGGGGATAAGAACGTCATTCATATTCCGTCCATACAACATACTGCGCAAGGATGTGGAACAAGGAAAGCTGTCACAAGCGTCCATGCCTTTGGCGACCATGCCCAAAACACTGGTATTTACAGCGTTCATGTTTCTCTACGGGTTGGGGGTTGCGGACTCCGGGTTAACACACTTTATCTCCGAAACCGAAACACAATGTAACAAAGAGTTAAATATTCTCCTTAATGCAATCGTTTCCTGGATGTCCAACTACCATGCTTTTCCTCCAAATCGCACTAAAACCCAGGTGTCGTGCCACTTTCACGTATAGAAAGCCACAGGGCGACCCATGCGCCGCACCCAAGTAGTTATAGCGTCATGGTGGACTTGGTGATGTAAGGACTTGGTGAGGTCAACAATCAAAGGAGCGGACCACAAAGAGGGGCCAGCCAAACTGACAGAACCACGGCTGCATCAATGATTTGTGAGGAAAAGCAGGCTCTCCGACTTGCATGCACTCAGGATTGGGGCTTGTTCATTGGAGGCATTCGAGAAGCTGAAGATCTGGAGTCTCTGTGCATCCAGGGAATAAGTGCAGTGGTAAATGCAGCGCCTGACGTTGTCCACGCAGCTTGACTGCAGCAAGGTGAATATTCGGGACTTTTTTTGAAGTTCCCATGCTGGCACACTGGATGGATATTTGTGAGCCTGAAGATGTCCCGAGATGGCAACTGGATGAACCAAACCTAGATATTTACAAGCTTAAGCAATGTTGACCGTAGGCTGCACGCGGCTCTGAGGTCGCATATCCAGAGGACTGGAAGGTCCTTCAAGTGGAGGCAGAGGATGATGCTGGTTACCCTTTGCGCCTGGGCTCGACCAGTAAGTTAGCTTCCCACTTACTCCACTTCCACAGCTGCTTGATAATGAGAGATTCAGTTTCCTCTAGTGGGAGGACAGCTTGAACACAGGAGTGTTTGTGCAGGGGTTTTCCAGAGAGGCAAGATCGTCCCCCTTTGGTAGTTTAGCTGGGGTCCTGTCGCCAGTGCTGCACTCATTAATCGTGCACGTGTCCAAGGCTGGATACGCATTTGGAATCCGTATCAGGGCCCTTCGGCAAGCAGCTTCTGCCGTAAGGGAACCTTTCGTCCTGTTCACATGGGCTTTCCTGCGCAAGCAGCTTGTCCTCAAGATGCCTGCGGATAGGTTTCTGAACGAACAGCGGGCCCAAAGAGTCCTGGCTTGCAACGTGCACAGCTGATGGAGCCTCATTTTCGCTGAGTGGGAAGTCTGTATAGTCTCGCAGCCAAGGAAGGTCTGTTCTTTTGCATTGTTTTGCTGGGATGAATCGAAGTGCGGCTCTTTGCGCTGCTTACCTCTTGGCTAACGAGCCTCGAGCTGCATCTTTGATCTGAAATTCTCAGCGCAGACCTCTTCTAGATGTGTCCTGATGCCGGTGTCTCTGTCTGCGTTGGCAAGTCATACCCACCAAGAGTGTCAGCATGCTTCTGTGAATTTTCGGCCTTCAGGTCTAGGCTTAGGCAGTGCTTCGTCCCACCCACTGAAACTGTGGGCGGGCTTCGTTGCACACCATGGCGGTGGCTTCATCTGCCTCCAGAGGAGGCCTGCCGAAGCAGACCAGCGGCACTGCCGTCTCCAAAGGCAAAGCATCGACATCTACCAAGATTGAAGCCACTGCATCAAGGACAAGGAATACCAGTGGTGGTGATAGCGGCGTGACGGGAGGGGGTCGCATGCTCATATATTGTGATGGGAAGAACGTCACACCCAAGAGCTTAGTGCCATCCCATTACCAAAAGCTCGGAGGGGCTGATCAGACCAACCTGGATTCCATTGGAATCTTGGGAACTTCTCCTTCAGCCTTGCCAACACACGAAGAGGAGAAGGTGGTGCCAGACAAGCCGCCACCAACAGCCGCGGAGATCAAAGCCAAAGCGCCAAAGCAAGCCACGTTATCCAAGGACGAATTGGAGCGCCCGATTGACATTGTGCTCAGTGAGACACAGACTGAGACGCTTTTGGTGTTTCCATCGCTCTGTGTATCTCTGGACAATCCTCAGTCTGGATCCGTCGCTTCTCGAAACAAGGCCTACGAGGAGCTGTGTGCTTCAAAAGCAGACAGTGACCAGTACAAGGAGCAGCATGCGCAGACCATGAACCAGCCTCACAAAAGCAAGGAGGTGTTTGCAGCAGCTCCCAACACAGAGCATGCCGAAGTGAATGTGACAGGCTGGGACATTTATGATGCCTTTGCCACGGCACCTGTGCCGAAGCATGAGCAAATTCAGCAGGCATGCGAGAAGGAGTCCCAAGCTGCTGTCAGTGTGGCGGTGAAGAAGCCCGGCTGCTTGTTCACCATGCAGGAGCCTTATCCCGTCTCCGAGCTGCCCAAGGAGGTCAAGCAGAAAACCGGGGGTGATGGCGGCAGGCGCGGCATTCGAAATGCTCCCAATGCTTCAGGGACTCTTCGAGCTGGAATCTCGGCTGGGCCGTCCGCACTTGCCGGAGGTGTGACTGCGGAGACTCAGCATGGCTACCCCTCTGCAGCCCAAACGGATCCTTTGGCACCAGGTGACACTCTGCCAGGGCAGGATGAAGCAGAAGCTGTTTTGAGGGAGGAGCCCGAGGCGGGTGACAAGATTCCTTGGCAGGTCGGCGCAGAGAATCCAATCCCAGACGAGATGGCAAAATCTTTGCGTGTGATGGAGCGCATTGTTTCGCAGAATGTTTTCCACAGACAGCACATGATTTACAGAAACTATCCTACACTTGATGAGCTTGCAAGACTAGATGAGATTCGAATGGAGGAGGCCATGGGCACAGCAGGCACATCTGGCTTTGGGGATGTCTCTGTAGCAGAGGATGCGCCAGTTGCCGAGCCTGCTCCAGTTGGAGCTGGCCTTGAGGTGGATACAGGTGATGCAGGTGAGGACGGAGCAGATGAGTTGGCGGAGGATGCGATTCCTGAGGAGAAGGATGCCGATAAGCCAGCATTGCAAGATTTATTTTGCTTCGATGCCCCGCAGCTGACCCAGGGCATGACAGTGACCTGTGCGGAGTGGAACAGCAACAACAAAGACTTGCTGGCAGTCTCCTATGGCGACACCGCCCCGGTCCCCATCAATCCTGGTGGTCTCGTGCTGTTTTGGTCCTTGAAGAATCCCACCTACCCCGAACGGGTGATTCGAACACGACACGGCGTTACAGCCTTGCACTTCTCATCGATTCACCCCAACATGGTAGCTGCAGGTACCCATGATGGCTCCGTCATGATTTGGGATCTGCGCCGGCCATCAGACACCCCGGTGCTTCGAAGTGGATCGTCCGTCTCGTCGCACAACGACCAGAAGCATACCGACATCGTTTGGGAGACACGTTGGGTTGACCAAGGCCCAGACAAGCAGCCCCCAGAGTTACTTGTTTCAGTTAGCAGTGATGGCAACGTGCTTCAGTGGTCTTTGAAGAAAGGCCTTGAACAAATGTTGCTGATGCCCCTCAAGCGCATCGCAAACCCGTACTTGGGCGCAAACTGCGTTTACAAGCACAAAGAGGGAATTGTGTTCAGGAAAAGCAGCGGATTCTGCATAGACTTCCCACGGCATGATCCCTCCACCTATCTGGTTGGTACAGAGGATGGCTTGGTGCACCGATGTTCAACCTCCTACAATGAGCAGTACTTGGACACATACTACGGCCATTCTGGACCTGTGTACAGGGTCAGATGCAACCCATTCATGTCTCACGCCTTTCTGACGTGCTCGGCAGATTGGACCATGAAGCTGTGGACCACCAAGCCGCCTCCGGGACATCCTCCAGAAACACCGCTCCTCACATTCCAGTCCACAGACCTCTATGCCTCAGTGAACGATGTCATATGGGCCCCGCAGAACTCCACATCCTTTGCGGCGGCCATGGACGATGGACGCATCGAACTGTGGGATTTAGCTGAAAAGCCGCTTGACCCCATTGTCGTGCATTACCCCCAGGAAGACAAGCCTCAAAGGAGACGAACATGTGTTCGCTTCTCCCCAAACTCGCCTGTGCTTGTGGCTGGCGACGACCAGGGCAGTGTGGATGTAATGCGAATGTACAACACAAACCAGGCCTATTACTCGGACCAAGAGCAGCAGGATCGCTTGAGCGCAGTAATGGTCAAGAAGCGGTAGGTTGAGAGCCTTTGCGTTTGGGAGTTCGCTCTTCAGACAATACTGATGTTGCCGCTCATCTGCCATCAATCGCATCGTCCGGCTTTCTAGGAATCATGTCAAAGGCTCCTTGATGCTTCAGAAGTTTCACCCGCACTGAATCCAAGAGCATGCATTTGGAATGAAAGGCTCGCAAGCTTTCCTGGCTAGGCCAAGGTCTTTCCCGCCCATGCGTGTCTCAAAGCAAGCAGTGAGCAAGGGCTTCCAGACTCTGCTTCAGTTCGCTTTGGCTGTTCAGGACCGTATGGATTTGTTCACTGTGGTGAAGCTCATCAGTGAGCGACGTGGCTGGATCCTGAGCAACGATGGCTTCGTTCGACAGCTGGTGCACCCAGGCTTGACTGAGGCCTTGATGAATCTTCAGAGCTTCGCAATACATTCAAAGGCGAAACCCTGCGCCCGCCGCTCCTTGACCAAGGCAGCTTGCCCGATCAGAAGAACTTCTGAAGCCAGCTGCGCGTCCGCAACTGGACGTCGTGCATGAGGACTGCGACAAGCCAACAAAGCCGAGCTGTGACTGGGCCGCATGAAACGCTGAGAACATGCGAGCTGTCATGTGAAAGTTGGCTTTCACATTTGTGGAAACCGTAAGCCTGCAATGCTTGAGCTAGAAGTCACGCTTTGCCAGTTCGGGAGCAGGCGCAAACAAAAGGGCGGCCTCAGAGCATTGCCATGTGGCTCAGCGGCATCTCAAGTGATGCATGCTGACGTAGGTACGCCAATGAATGTATCAGCAAGCACGGCTGAATAAAGTTTCCTGCGAACTCTTGTTGTATGAATTGAGGCATCAAAGCTTGGCCGCTCTTTATCGAGGATGTCATCCTTTTCTTCAGGCGACTGCACAGGTTGCTGAAGGCTGGTAGCTCATCAGAGGCAAGCTTGAGTTGGAATCCAGCCTGGTCTCATCTTAAGCCCCAAGCCCTTAACCCCTAGACCCAGGACTGTTCTGTAAGAGCCTCTCTCACTGCGTGTGCAGATGCAGCTGGAGAAGCTGCAGCAACACTGCAGCGGACTGCCGCCCAAGCACCTTCAGCTGCACAGCCTGGAGAGAGTAGCACATGTGTTCCGTAGCAGACGCAAATCTCTCAATCCCTGAGCTTCTCACAAGGACGGCCGGCTCGTTCGCAAGTTGTCCAAATCTTCAAGCGCGCTGTCAGGCAAGACGTTTATGTTGTCCATTTCCATTGAAGCAAAGTTCCTTGGCTTTTGCTGTGTCCGGCCGCCCGCAGACATCTCGACGGATGAGACAGATGCGAAGGTCCCAAGGACGTCCTCTTACCAGCCGCTGCAAGCACGCACTATCTCAGATGCTGGCCTATTCTTGCAGCGAGATTGTTAGTTTTTGCCGATGATACTGTCAACCCCAGGTCGCAGAGGCTGCCTTGTTTTGTTTCTGCAGCTGAGGACAAAGAGCTGGGATACGCCTCCCGGCTTCCACGTCAAGATTCCGTGTCCCCAGATTCAAGGCAAAAATTGGTAAAGCAAAGTGCACTGGTTATGTCCTGTTGAGCCCCGGTTTCCTAAGGAGCTGAAGAAGATCCGCCCCATCCAAGACGTAAGGGAGGGGCGGGCTGGGATGAAGGATGGCACGTATCTCTACGTTGTCATGCTCGGTGACCAGGACAACATTCGGCTGACTCTCGGCTTGATCAAGCCAAGGCTAGGCTTTGCAACGTTCATCTCCTTTGATGTTTCATATTTGATGAGAGACGCCAGGATACATGAAGACTACTTGGTGCATGAGGGCGTCCTCGCTGGTCACACCTCGCTAGTTCAAAGAGACATGGCAGCAGTTGCTATGGCTTGTCGAAGGTAGACTTGCAGCAGCTGCTGCATTATTCTTCAGCCCAAGCACAGACAACTTGGGGTATCAACTTTTCGAGATCAAGTGTTCCAGGAAACGAGTTCACGCGCGGATGGGCCAAGCAATGGGACAGCAACGACCCGCAATTCCGGCACACAGTACTTTATGCCGGCGAGCTAGAGTATGCGGAAGGAGACTCCTGGCCCAACCAGCCACATAGCAAAGGGATAGGGGCAATGGTGCTGGGCATGCGCTTGACTATGAGCTGTGGTGACTATGGTAATCACTGTGTTGTCTCTATCATGATGGAATCATTAGGAAGGTGTTCTCACGTGGAATAACCACTCGGGGCACTACACTCCGGCAGCGGCAGACCATGTTCGCGTGCACCTTGATCCAGCAACTTTCGTGGTGGCTTGGAATGCATGCTGTTACAAGCAGACTAGCTTGCGAAGAGCTTGTGGGAGCCGATCACCCAAGGCATTTGATGAATAAGTGCCAGTATGCCATCAACCGCATTGACCGGGCAAAAAACATGCGGCATGCGAAAGCTGCGCCAACTGCACAGACCGCGATCTGTACAGCAAAAAGCATTAGCTGCAACGGTCTCAGCGATCAGGTGCTGATCCTGCAAGGTGCTAGTCGCACCTTTGAACAACTCGCTTCCCACTACTCTTGCCAGTGAGGCTGGACGTCATGCTTCGGGCGGCTTGTGCATGTCGGGCGGCCACGAAGCTGCAGGCAAATGGGCTTTCAAAGCAAGATTATGATCCCCGGATGCTTTGTAGCTGCGCATAAGCTCCACTCTCAGCCCAAAAAGGTGCAACAACCGCTGCGTTGATCAGTCACTACTTAGCAAATCGGTGGTCGGGAGGGGTTGCCAGATCGGTCGCGCAAGGCTGCTGCTGTCAAGAAGCTGCTCGATGAAGCGATGCTCTCAATTTAACGCAAGTTGGAATGGGATGCAGCCAAGCACGGTCTTAATGCGTCTAACTGAATCATGCAGAGCAAGCCATGCTTACTTTCAGGCGGTACATCTACTGGCTCTGGCAGCAGACTGCTTTGCACAGCCCTGAGTGTTATTGTGAAGCAGGGTGCGCAGTATAGCTTGCATCCAGCCAGTTGCTCCCATGCTGCGGCTGCAAGTTTGTGTGCTCGGCAGCGATAAGTCCCGATGAGGACAACACTCCGTGGACTTCTCGGACACGCTCGGCGCCCTGTGCTATGGCCAACTAGTTGGCTTTAAACCCTGCAGCAGCACATTCAAGCTCTTGCCGTTGATGATTTGCCACCATTTGTAGGAGTTGTTTAGTGGGAACACCTCTCCCGGCCTCTCCCTGTGTGTGAAGGACCGGACGAAGAGAGCGGCCTTTTCCCATTTTCCCTCCGAGCTGGAGAGGCGATGTAGAAAGAAATGATCCCCGAACTCGGCTCGATGGACCCTGACATGTACGCAGACACAGCAGCCTGGTTTTGATTAAGCTGCCATCGCTTGAATCGCTTCGGAGGTTTTCTACAACTGGGCCCGAAGTCCTTCAGAAGAGGACATCTCGCAGGGGAGCTGAGAAATTGTGAAGCTAGCTGCAGGCAACCGAGGGTCCCAAGTACAGGTTTGAGATTCAGAGGTCTTGGCAGTGGGAAGTTCTCTCACAATCGACGAGCAGTGGAGGCTGGCCGGTCCAGCTTTGCGAGCCATCTCTTTAGGCTCATTTGCCAGCACGCGCTAGAGCATCCAGGGCTCAGCTGAATGCTTTTGCGGTGCTCTTTGCTGGATGTTCTGAGTGACATGAGAACTTTCGAGTGCCAAGTGAAGGATATGATACATGTTGATAAAAAAGTACGTACCAGGTTTCAGTCAGTCCGCAAAGAAGTGAAGCATGAATGCATGAGGTTGTGGCAGCCCAGGACTGGCAGCACATGCCATCACAGATGAAATAGCTCCAGTGCATAAAGCGTCGTTACAAGTTTGCTGCTCCTGCTCCTGCTCCTGCCGCTGCTGCTGCTGCCGCTGGGGCTGCTCCTGCTGCTTGAGCAGGCTTTGATCGTCCTCTTTGCCAAGCTGATCTGGGCACGGCATGCGCGTGATGCTAAGTAGTCGTGCTTCGTCACTGGATGGAGATCTGCGTGTGAAGCCTCTGGCCAATTCAGCTATCCTCAGGTGGAGCTGCAGAGTGGCAGGATTCATTGTTTGGGAGGCCCCAGCTGAGATCCTTTGAGCCTTGATTCCTGCCTTGGTATGACTTTGCACAGGAAAGGGCGGAGCACCCAGTGTCCCCGCGTACTTGCTACAGTGTTGGAAGCCCATTTTGACACTTCTGGTTAACTTCCCGTTTTGCAGCTAGTGGCGCATCAGCTTAGGTGGCGATAGCTATGGCGAATGGCCAGCAGCTCAACACATGCAAATCTCTAAAACCGGGACATGCCCCAAAATATTCATGTGGGACTTGTTGTTCCAGGAGGCACATCACGGTGAGGACAACGCTGCCACGAACGACTACTCCAAGAGGCCATGTGGTGACAGTCGTTATGAAGACTGCTCAGCAACCAAATGCACAGATAAGCTGTCATCCTGTTTTACAACTCGTGTTGCAAGTCTCTGATGGCGTCCTTGAGGTGCGGCATGGATCCTTCATGTCCTTTGCTGAGCATTAGCTTTTCCTTCCACGCCTTGCATTCGGGCCGTCATTGCCTCTATTTGCCGGCTCTGCTGCGTGATGTTCCAAGATGTCTGGACTCGCAACATCAAACCTTTGGCATTTGCTGCCGGCGGCTTGGACATGGCTCTAAGCAGTTGGCTGCGCACCGACTCAAGTTTCTTTAAGTCTTGAGCTCTGGTTGCGGGCAACAGTATATTTGAAAAGCACCTCAGGCACATCCTGACCCCTGCGCTTGCAGACGGCAATGCGTGGCGGGCTTAGGCGCTTGTGAAGCAATGAATGCTATGGCTGCCTGCATCAAATCTCATTCTTTTTTTTGCACTGAAGGTTAATAGTTTCGAATATACTGTACCGATCAAAATCTCAGCTGCGCTGCAATGAAACCTCACCCGCGAATTCAGGTGCTTGGCTGCCAAGGACCAATCATTTCTGAATGCGTTCCTAGTGTGCCAGGCTTATCTCTGTATCACAGCAAGCCGTGGTCGTGCAGTGCAAATCAGGATTGCGATCTTTTGGTGGATGGTCTCGACCCTGGTAGCACCTTCTGGTTGCCAACTGGTTTGAGCTAGGCGGTGCTTACTAAGCCAGGGAACCTTGGGCATTAGGAATTCCCAGGTGGGTATTGATCACCTCCAAAATCTTCCAAGCTACCTTTGCTCAGGTTTGCACCTGGACAGCGCATGGACTGAGGGAATGCATGACTCTCAGACTTTGGTCCAGCACGGTTGGAGCACGGCGGTCTTTCTGCGCATGGCTTTGGTGTTGCCCGAGCCAGGTGCCTGAGATCCTAGGGTTGGCTATGAGAGTCGAACGCTTGCATGACATTCACCACATTTCCTAGGAACCAAGGGACAGGCAGGCGTAGTTTTGCGTATGCCGGGACATGCTCATGCAGCAGGCCAAGGCATAGGAAGGAAGTTTTTGGACAAACTGTGTGTCTCTTTGGCGTTTTCCTCTCAGTGTCACCTGCGAAAGGCTATCATGTGGGTAAGAGGGCGGATAGTATTTCTAATTTCTCAGATGCTTGCGGTGCCCCCCTGCCTGAGGGCTCAAATTTGTAGAGACATGGAACAGGCTCCAGAGTTGTGTAAATAACTTCGAGAAACCTCGCCAATCTGGCCATCAGACGACAGCCATGGCAGAGGATGATGTGCCGCAAGGAGTCATTGCACCTAGGTGGCACTGATGCTGATGATCTATGTGTAGTCTCGCCCCTCTGTTTGAACAGCAAGTTACAAATGTGCAATGGAGCTTCAAGAAGGAGCGAGCTGTCGCTTGCGGCCCTGGTAACTAACCCCAAAGCAGAGTTCGAGACAACTGCCTGCTTCAATCGGCAATGGGACTTTGCGATTCGTCCGGGCACATGGAAGCTGAGGTTTGTGTCCGGCTTCGGCCAATGTTCGTCAAGAGGTGCAGGGCTTGCCACATAGGACCTCGTAAAGGATAGTTGACGCTTCAGCTCGGCCAAGCAGTGCAGACGAAACAACGAAATGGTCACATTAGAACAATTTGCAAAATAAGTTGAAAAGGGTGAATTCTCTGCCAATTGCTTGCTCAGCTAATTTCCTAACAGGCCGGATGGCACTCCTGGGCGAGAAGCTACATGCCAGCGTGCTGCTCGCCTTTGGTGAGGCTTCATTCAGTACGAGTGACTGCTAGTGGAACAACTAAAAGATTTTGAGTGAAAAGACACCCCAGATTCCCGTGCTCCTATTGCAAATCTGAGGTGGTGGAGATGGAAGGGCAGGCCGAGTCAGGCTGCGGATGTTCGGTGACGAAAATCTACGATCCAAATGCTCCACGGCCAGCAAACTGCTTTCCGCTGACTGGGCTGCGTATACTACAGTCGGACTGACTGTACAGGTTTAGGGCTTAGGGTTTAGGGTGGGAATGAAGGAATTTAAAAGAAAAAGGAAACTACTATAATTTGAGTCTTGCAGCGATTGCGATGCAGAACCAGGATCTAGCAGCCTTTGAACGACTTCAGCTTTGGCCGCTCTTCCTTTCCCAGCCTTCCAATGGATGAAGATTCGGAGGAATCTGTTCCAAGGCCCGAAACCAAAGATGCCGGATTTGTGCTGCAAGAGGTTTCACAAGACATGACCCAGAAACACAAGAAGCATACTGGACATGGATAAACACAAGAACTGCATGGAGACTTTCCTCAGTTTCATTGAGTTATTATACAACATTTTTCACATCCATAATATACAAAATATTGTATAGCAAATTTCTGCAGTTTCCCTAAGCCTAGGGGCCTAGGACATGTCGGCGCCACCAAAATCTTACGCCTTCGATCGGAGCTGGTGGAGCTGTGACGGTTCCACGGAGGATCGTCTGGTTTTGATTCCGAACATGGCAAACGTATGTACTACCTATATACATGTATATACTGTCTATATACATATACACAGATATATAGTTAGGAAGATCTCTCAATGCTTGTGCAGCAGGCGTTACCTTCAGAGGGTTAGTTCTCCAGCTCTATGCCCAGCTTTGTTCGTACAGGATCCGGAGCGACCGGGCTTCAGCAACCCGGTGCTCAAATCGTAGGAATGCAGGTCTCTGTCTGTCTGGACCCAGGCGTTTGTAACAAGTGATGTCCATCTTTTCAGAACATGCTTTGCAAATAGTTGCAGCATCTCCTCTTCGTAGTCTAGACATGCCTGCAACTCAGGAATACCTGATGGTCCGAACTCCAAATATGCTGCATGTCTGCATTGCGCTCTCTGACTGGAGCTATGTCTGTTGAGGATTTGCAGCGACCTGCTCACATAAATGTTGGGTTGTGGCAGTGTGAGGTCGACCAGGATATGGTCTGGAACGATATCGGTCAGCTAGTAATGAAAAACGCACTCCGCGGCTACAACTGCACGGTGTCCCCTGCCTGATATACTAGCACATCTGCAAGAGCACGTGAGGATGTTGGCAGCTCGAAATAGCATCGCTGAGCTTTTGCTTGGATGCAGGTTCGCTTATGGACAATCTGGCTGTGGCAAGTCGTATTCCGTGGTGGGCGATCCCCCGAATCTGGGGATCATCCCGAGGACGGTCAAGGCGGTATTCGAGGTCGTAGACGGCAACACCGACCCAGATGTTAGATACGCTGTGCCATGGCTCAAATTTGCTAAATTTCGGCTGCTGCCAGAAAGAAGGACTTCCACTGTCAGAAGGCAGGTCTGCGTCGCTGCAGGGACGGAAGTGCGCCAACCTAGAAACTTGAGGAAACGGGAGTCTTCTCAAATTGGACGCATGCCTGAGCGTACCGACCAACTCTCGAGGTAGTTTTTGAGTTGCGGCTACGGCCATGGACTCGCGTGTTCACGTCTGCGCTTAGGTGGAGATTGCTATGCTCGAAGTTTACATGGATGAAGTCTATGACCTGCTAGAACCTCGGAAGAAAGAGCGGCAAAAGCTGAATGTTTTCAACAACAAGGGGGAGGCTGGTCATGGTGTTTGTTATCCTCTGCCTTCATCTTGGAGCTGGATCATCCTGCGTTGGCAGGTCTTCATTTACGATCCAAAGGATCGCAAGAACATGGATAAGATTTGGAGGGCATGCGGCAACCACGAGAAGGCATCCACAAGTCCAATTGTCCTTCCTGCGCGTTGGGATGATGTAGATGTAGGCTTTTCTCAATTTGAGACTTCTTTGATGCTGGCAGGCGGAATCATTTCGAAAGATGGGCGATGCGAACCGTTCTATTCGAGCCTCGGTTGCCCCAATCAGGCTGCAATGCTGAAGCCAGTGCATGCAGTGCTGAAGCTCAGGTGCCACTGGGATGAATCCAGAGTCATCTCGAGGGCACACCCTCTTCATCGTCCGCTTTAGGAAGGAGGCCAGGTTGGTAAAGGTCGGGTAGAGATGGGCTACGCGTCATGGGTGCTTCTCAGATTTTCTCCTGGGCCTTCGTATGCGCAGTTGCCCCAAGCATTTGCTTCCTTGGCCTTTGCTAGCAGGTGAAGCGAGGTGGCTGGGTGGAAGAATTTCGTTCCAAGCTTTGCTTGGTTGATCTGGCTGGCAGCGAAAGAGCACACGACACAGGCCGCGTCCAAGAAAGGGCTGTTGGCAACCGTTCGATTTGTTGCAGCTAGTCGAAGGGCCCTGTTCAGCATAGACAGCTTGGGGCGCAAAGTGCTTGGCTAGCTTTTCCTTTCTTTGCCGTCCAACTACCATGCTTTGGGAGCGAAGTCCTTCAGGCCTAACTGGAGTCGGCCTCGAGGAGGGCATCGCGATCAATCAGTCTTTGTCAGCCCTTGGGCAATGCTGCTGGGCAATCTAGATTGACAGTCCATCGACAGCTTAAGTCAGGCACTGACAGGGCATTGTGAAGACCGTGGCTTTTTTCAAGCCAAGGCTTGGTGCAGCTTTGCAAAGGTGAGCGAGCCACTTGCTAGCAGATGTACGTCAGCTGACGTTGCAGAATTTCCGCAGGGAGCATTGTTTGTACAATGCGAGGTCAACTACACTGACAAGCTCACCCGACTACTGTCTGAGAGCTTGGGTGGCAATGCTGTTACTGTCCTGACCCTGGCTTCTTCAGCTTCCATGGCCAATCAAATTACTTGTAGCTTCCAATGGCTCTGTTGTGGGCTTTAGAGGTGATGATTGCAGCCCTATCTCCAGCCGACATAAACTACAACGACACGCTGTCGACGCCCTTTGGCTTGCAAGCCTTTTTGGCATCATCTACAGAATCTGGTCTCCTGCCAAAGGTTGCGATTCGCTGACAATGCCAAGAAGATGCCAGTCAAGGCACAGCGATGCAAAGACTTAAGCGGTAGCACTCAGAGACTCAGAGATGCATTGCTTGTAGTCTCCAATATTTCCAAATCACGAAGAACCCTATACCCGGCTTTGCTCCCCCACGCTGCGGTAGTTGCTGGAAGGTCAAGAAGCAGCTGGACCCAACCGCTGAACTCATCAAGCAGCTTCAGGAAGAAAATGCCAAACTCCAGGTGTTCGATCATGCCTCTCAGTAGGTATGTGCCAAGATCAGGTCCCTGTATGTCCTCCATCGCATACAAGGACCCTCAAGTCGGCATCACGATCTTGGCATATACTTAAGTTCGCCTTGGCCCATAGTAGTTTATCTGCGTTTCGCTTTGGCGCCGCTGGCCAGGCGCAGCTTGCATCAATGGGAAGTGAGGAGATTGAGAAAGAGCGTCGCGAGTGGGAGGAGAAGCTGGCATTTGGGTCGCATTTCGATCTCCACCGCACAATACCTTGGGATACGGTTGCCTTGTGCCGTACATGATGCGAGTGCACTCGACATGAACACTGCTGTTCAGATGCAGGCGTTGTTTGTTGTATCCAAGCCTCAGTCCATCCAAGGCAGCAGCAGACAAAAAGGCAGGTCAGACTGATGGTCGCAGACCGATGATGGTTGAGATGTATCGTGGTGCATGTTCAGAATGGTGCTGTAATTGCCATGCTCGTGAATTAGGCGGGCATCCGTTGTGCAGGTGTCAGACTCGCAGAAACAGTTGGAGGAGATGAAGGTTCGCTGAGTGACTGCTAGCCCCAAGGATGGTGCGCTAGACCGTAGGACAGGTACAGCCTATAGAAGGATGTTGGTTGCTAACGCACCTCAATGCAGGCTAATGCCGAGTCTGATGTACGAGTACGTCTTGCCCGTGCAGCACTCTCAGATTCTCAGCATAGCAGACGGTCCTGATGTCTTCCGTCGGAAGATCATTGTCAAAGCCTGCTTGGCCAGGCCAAGACGGGTGCAGTGGATGTTGCTTTAACGGTGGACGAGCTCGAGGCATGAATCTTGCAAATCTCTTGAGCTTCTGGGAATAGAGCCATAGAAGGGAAAGGGACTGAGTCACTGCTTTTGTCAAGCACTTGCCAGGCAAAGGTGCAAGAGCTCGAAGCCCAAAAGGGTGATAGCGACTCCAAGCTTGAGGACTGTGCGTTGATGTTCTTGGGGCCAATGTGGGCTCAGACTATATACTCAACAATCTAAGCTTCGAGCTGCCTGCAAGGAGCTCAACGCAGAGATCGATCGCTTGCAGGTTGGGGTGGTGGTGTCAGACATGGGGCATTATGGGGCATTTCTCGTGACGGCGAACAGAATATGCTGTTGTTTTCAGCAACATTGAAACCCAAATTGTGTAGCAGGTCGTTTCAGCCTCTGATTCTTAAAGGCACGCTTCAGCCTGGCACTAGCGACAGCTGCGGTTGATTAGATTGAGATGGTCCTTGTAGGACCTGCAAGGCAACCAACGAATCAGAAGTGAGAGGCAGCAAATTGTGACCGAGCCAGCCCAATCACCAAGCTCGAACCTTCCAGAAACCCGATGAAAGCCCACAGCCTGTTCCTGACCTAGCAGGCGCGCATCCAAGAGATGGGCGGTCCCGAGGCCAGTGCATGGTGTAAGCAGTCTTTAACATACCATTCTTGCCCGATCGAAAGCCGCAGTGGCAATGTTTTTGTGGATCCAGTGCGAAAGCGGACATTTGTTTGGCAGGCAGCCGTGGAGGAGCAAGGGGAGCTGGTCGAGCTCCTGAAGTCCCGCACCACGAACGAGGCATGGACCCGACTAAGCCAAAGGTCTCTACTTCCAGTGATGTGTGGCAATAGCATTGCAGTCAGCCCATGTGATCATGCACTCAAACACACGAAAAGCCAAGTGTGCCAGGCTCGCAACACCGACATCACTGAGCAACAGAAGGAGACCCTGGCCATGTTGATGGAGGCAAGCTGTGTCGAGTGTTTGTGGACGGTCCTTGCAGCTCTTGCCTGCCCCGATGTAGACCCCAAAATACTATATATAGACCTTATTATGGGGACCGTGAAAAAAGGTACCCCTAATGTTGGCAACCCCCCATTTGCCTGTATTTCTTTCTTGTGCAGGCTCGCTTGGGCGAGATCGAACGTCTACAGGAAGCGCGAGATGCAGTTCGACTCGAGCTGCTGAAGGTGAAGAAAAACGGAGGCAGGCTTATGACCGTTTCATTATCCTTATCAGGATTCTTCTTGTTATCCTTATCAGTCTTCGTGGTATTATAACTACGACTAGTATTGTTTTTATTATGGCTTCTTGTTCTTGTACCTCCCAATGTTTGCAAGCGGAAGAGCCGGCGATGCGGGCTGATGCATCAGGAACAGAGCTGGAAGCGCAGGAGGAGTGCATCTCGAAGCTGGAGGTGCCTCAGCATGTTTAGGCTTTAGGCTAAAGGCTTTAGGGTTTGGAGATTGAAGCTCCTGGAGCAGGGTTATTCCTAGGACTTTTTAACATGATTTTGGACCATAACCCCTACATCTCCCTACATATTCCCCATGAAGCGATCATTCTTATAGGGCTCCTAAATCCATCCCAGTAAGCAGCATGGATGGTAAACACTTGACGGTCTATCGCCAGCTTAGGAACAGCTTGCAGCGGCGCGAGAAGACTGCCACATGGACAAACACTTGGCATAGGGTTTAGGGTTAGGCTGTAGGGGAGAGGGGTTCAGCGTTGGAGGGATATGGTGCACATGCGCAGCTACAACTGGGCCAGCAAAGGTGAGAAGATGTCTGAGAAGGCCGCGGGCAGTTGAGTGACTGTGGATCGACTTTGTCTTTCTAAAAGCATGGACGCTTGCAGGCTTCGGAGGTTGGCATGGGCAAGATCTTCCGGGCTGCTATTTTAGCGCTTCACCGGCAGGACATGAGCTGCCGCTGGCTGGTTTGCAACTTGCGTGGAGTATTTAACGCACAGACTTCCCGGAGCTCGCTGGCAGCAGTGCGCCCAACTAACGCATCCCAAGAACCCTCAAATGAAGCATCAACTAATGTTCCTGAAATCTGGCTTGTGTTGCTTCCATGCAGATAGACCAGCCACGCAGGCAGCAACTGTAGATTCGGCCGCACGTTGGGCTACTTAGTTATCTTGTCTTGAGTATGAAGGTTGAAGCTCCATGCCAGCTTCGCAGAATGTTGTAGGTTCACACTTTGTCTTGGAAGTAGAATCACCAAGTAGCAGGTGGAATCTGCGCGTGGAATGTGTCGAGGACGAGGATTCCATGGTCACCTACCTGCAGGACCGACTTGCGGCGTGACCTCACAGATGGCATAATCAAGTTCCAACGTCCGTTCAGCATTGCCGCAAGCACAAGGACCAGCTCAACATTCTACAGGCAACTTCTGAAAAGGATGCTGCAGAGGTTGGACGCGTGTTTGCAGAGGGAGGGCTCTTCCGACCTGCAACGAAAGACAAGTCCTTCCACAGATGTAAGTGACAAAGACATCTAATATCAGGTGAAGCGCCTTGAAGCAGAAAGTGCTGCTGCGTTGGAGAAGGCGCAGCAGGCTGCCGACGAGGCCACCACATCTTGTACTGTTGTGTCCGTGACCTGATATTGTAATCCACTATTCGTGCACGCATCAGAGAAAATCCGTCCCCTTGGCCTACTACATAATTTTCCTTCACAGGCCAAAGCTGCAGCTGAAGATGCTCTACAAGAGAAGTTGGAGCATGTCCAGGCAAGCCGATGCAGGATGCTAGCGTGATGCTTCGAATCCATTCAGCTCAATGTTTGCCATGCCTCTGCTAAGTCTCATGCACTCTAAGAGGTGAGTCATCCTTACAGGTGCCTTTGCGTTTTGTTCGTCGCACCCAAGATTGGGGGAAGGGAGGCGCCGTGTCGCTATTCAATGTAAGACCCTGGAAGCATTCTTAACGACCACCACCGCCTGAAAATGATCTCAAGAATTTCTGGTTCAGAATGCCCTTGCGTGATCCTGTCTTGGAGGCTGGTCATGTGATACTTGTGGGAGTGGGGTTTTCGAACCCCATTCATCATCGAAATCTGTTGACATCAGACATTGGAACTGAAACCTTCCTGATCATGTTCCTGGATGGCAAGGTTTTTCTGCCCTACTCCATCGAACAACGTCTGTTGTTGAGGTTGTCTCAATATCGATCGTCGTCCTCTGTTGGCTTGCATAGCTCTTAAAAACGATGATCCTTCCTAGGGCTTCTGTGTTGAGGTCAAGCAGTGTGAGCAAAGAAAACAGGTTGAGGTACGAACACAGCATGTGGGTGGGCTGAAGGACGGCTCCTCGCAATTTGGGCTTGCAATCGCACTCTCGCCTTTTGGGGTGTTGGAGTGCTCTTGGGGCTGTTGGAGCAGTACGCTTAGGGCTTAGCGTATTGTCCGTGTTCTTAGCAATCTCCTGGCCTCACACTGTTCGGGCTGTTTGGGGTCTGTGGAGCTAGTTAGAAACCCAAACCGTGAACAAGCCCAAGACCCCAACAGTGCCTGCTGTGCGACGCGTGTGTTGTGATCTCATTGCCAGTCAGACAGGGATGTGGCCATGCCGGCTGAGCGCAAGGTGCATGCTGAAAATGCAAGTCCCAAACCCCAAGCCCTTAGCCCCACACCCTGAAGGAGAGGTGGAAACCGGGCTCAAAACTCTCCAGGCCATCGCGGCTGAACGCGATGCGGCACAGGGTGAGGCCCAACGGCTCAAGGAACAGATGGGCAGCTCCAAGGCTGGGCCTCAATTTAGGGCTTTGGGTTTAGGGTATCAGGGCTCAGAGTTCGGTTAGGGTTTGTGGATGAGGGTTTTTTTTCGGGGAGTCCTGGTTCGGGCTTAGGGATGCAGTGTCTGGCGTTTGCCTGAGCTCCAGGTGTACACAGAGCTTTAGGCGTGGTAGAGATTCCATTCTCAAGCGATTTCTTCAAGGTAGGGGTCCCTTTATGGGGTGGGGTTGTAGGAAGAGTTGGGGGTGACGCCGTAAGGGCTATAAGGGCTCTCAAAATTTCAGGGCGCTCCTTGAGAGAAAGACGGACATGATTTTTGGGGTGCGCAACTTGTGACCTTACGTCAGAAGCGGATCTGTGATCGTTGAAAGGGGGAGGTATGGAGATTGTTTGTTTGAGCTCTAGGCTCTAGACTCCAGAGCAGACTTGGGACCGGGTATAGGTTGAAGGCCGGGTGCTACTCTAGGAGCCTGGACTGTTAGAAGCTCCACCCAATGTAGACCTGATCCAATTGCTCTATCGGTGCCGCTTGCTCCAGTCGTCCCACCTGCCGTACTTGGTCACCCATCTCCATCATTTGGACCCCACTTGCCTCATTTGTTCAGTTGTCCCACCCACTTGCCCAATTCGCCGAACTGGCCCACGTCTCCCCCATTTGCCCCGCTTGCTGCACTCACCCCACCCGCCCTGCTATACTTGGAGCACGTGGGGCAAGTGGGGGTTGGCACAAAGGGGGAATAAGATGATACATAGGCAGTTGCCAACCCTGGACTAGGCCTGCTGACAAAAAGGGACATTAGTTTTAACAGCCTCCCTCAGGTTGATGTCTTCGGCTGTTTGTACAAATATTTTCTGACCACGACTCATTCACCAATCATCCTGAAACCTGGAACCTCGACTACGACTTAGGATTCTACTGCTATTTATGAAGAGTGTCTTTGCATCGTGTGAGGCACCCTGTAGTGTTGCAATGTCGTTTTTGCAGCCAAAAAAAGTGCTCAAAGCTAAGTTTTTGCCTCGTAAAGCAGGTCTTTGACTAAGGCTCTGGCTTTTAGAATTGCAGGGTTTGCGCCATTTTTTGCGTGCAAAAGGCTGAGCTTGCGGCACAAACAAGCTTTGGGTTTAGTGTTTACGCCTTGCAGGAGGACTTGATGGAGAAACAGCAGGCGATCGCGGCCATTATTCGTCCCTTGCCTGCAAGATTGCCATGATGAATGCGGCTTATAGTTTTCAAGGGTTCTCAGCATGGAATCTCAGGATCAGAGATGCAGTCATGGGAAGACAAGCTTCAGAAAGCCGACGAGTCTGAGAGGTGCAACTTGACCTTGATGCCGTAGGATAGGGCGGCTTTATGCCCTACTTAACCTTGCTGATCCCAAATATAGCGTATACGGTCCACAGTAGCTATGCTCTCCCAAATTGTGTGCGAAAGCTGTCTAGCGGCCCGTTGTGGCCAGGGTTCTGAAGAAGTCCTTCGAAGACATGGGTGCGCTGGCCTTACCTGATTCTTCAGCTGCGCGGTTCTTCACCAAATGCTGCCAGGTGGTTGTGTAGCCATGCTAGTCGTTGTTGGCCCAAGCCTGCCAACCAAGGTGAGCATGCAGGATATGATGGCCATGATTACAAAAGGCGCTGGCTTTGGGAAAGACAGCAGCATTTGCCACTTCGTCAACCTGTGTTGCTTGACTGAATGCTCAGCAAACGCAGTGCTGCAGCTTATGAAAAACTCCCTGGATGGTATTGGCATTGGTGTGGGATTTCTTTGGGAATGTAAGGCGAAGATGCTCATGATGATGGCTTGATTTACCTCATCCCAGAGGGAACTACCAAAGTAAAGAAGTATGAAGACGATGACGAGGAGCTTTTTCCGGCAAGGGAAGCTTTTTAGATCTTATTTCGTTGGGATCAACAGATCCCCTCATTTTTCATGAATTGGAATACAATAGTTTCGTGCAGGAAGTGTGCATCAAGCTGGATGGCGACAGCATCCGACCAGTGCACGCCATCTTGGAGTCTTTGGAATCTTCAGGCTGGATACCAGCATGTTTGAATACCTGGTGCGTATTCCTCAAAGTCTCTCCCAGGCAGGAGAGGATTTTTTCAAAATCAGGGGCCCCTGCTGCAGCAAACTTTCAAGTCCGAATTTTCTGGACAGCAGAGCAAGTCCATTTCCTTGAGAATCCCCGGAGGTGTTACCATCAAATCAGCTGCAGAAGATGCTGTGCTATGGGCAGCCTTGGCATGAATTGCACTTTTAGCGGAAGACCTGCGCGGCATCCTGCAATTTGTGCAGCCGACCTTTCAGAAATGGCATGCATTCCTTACCACCTTTATTGTAATTATTCCTGGAAGTTTCTTCCATCTTAATCCCAATCTCAATTACTGTGCCTGCGGTGGTTGGCATGGCATCCCAATACAGAACTTGAGCCGCCTTGCTGTGCCCTACTGCCAAAAAAGTTGATCAGGTCAATGGCCAAGCTGTCAAATACGATGGTCCTGGGGTGCTTGCCTCGGAAACTACTGGGCAGAGTCGTCCAAAAAGATGACATGTCGACATGTTGTTCAGATCTAAGACCCGCAGTAAGCCGGACCTACAAGTTCACTAGCTTCTCCAGACTGCAGCAGCAGTCACTGAGCCATGCATGCATCACGTTGGTTGCGTGGTTGTGGGTCTAGAAGGTTGTTGCGGTGACAAGCCCTGTGCAGGCAGAACATGGATCCCTAAGTCTCCATTAAGGTGCGCTTGGAGCATGGCTTTCGAGTTATTTTTGGCAGCGACTTCGTCTTCAGGCAAGGTTTCTTGCGCACCACATCCTTCCTTTCTTCTAAGAGCAGCGGCAATGGACCATCCTGCCGGTGAGGTTTGTGGACCCGAAAGGCAAGAAGGCTCCCAAGAAGGTGGCCGCAGCTGCAACAGGAGGCTTCGACGACAAGGGCATGCCCGTTGTGATTGACTGGCATTATGCCATGGCCGAGCTCTCTCGAAAGAATGGCGTCCCTTACTCAGCTGCCTTCTGGTGGTGCCACCGCAAAGACTCATGGCTCAGAACGTTGTATCACAGCAGCGCTTGTGACAGGTAGATGCTGAAGAGGAAATCCGGAAAGCCAGAGAAAAACTTAATGATGAAATGGCAGAAAGGGAGGCCAGCCAAGCTGAATGGCACCAGCACGATTTGAGCATTTTCTTGTCCTTGCTTCCGGTGATGCCAGAAATGTCAGGCCAAGTTGGCAGAGGAGCAGAAGATGCTGGAGGACTGCTGTCACTGTTTGAGACGAGCTGTGCCGTGCCTGCACGTCATGTCGTGTGTACTGTACTTGTTGTTGCAAGCAGGAGAAGATGGATGCTGAGCGAGCGCAGATTCTTCGCTGCAAGTGAGTATGAATAGGGAAGGCATGTGTACCCTTCAACAACATCGAACCTCAAGCTCAGGTTCGAGAAGCAGATTGAGGAGTTGAAGAAGGGAGCAGCAAAGGCCACCGATCCCGAGAAGCTGAAAGAGGAGTGCTTGGTGATAACAAGCGGCACAAGCATACAGTATAAATCGATCAGCATTCCATTCCTGGCTTGAAGAGGAGCAGATGCAGACACAATCGACCCTTCAGAAGTGGAAAGCCCAGAAACAGCAAGCAATCGATCAGTGTAAGCATGTTAAGACAGGTACTTATGACTCGACAATCACAATACAAAAAGTCCTAGATTCCTTGTATAGCTATGGTACAGGTACCTGCATAGACCTCAAAATGATATCCCCCTTAGTAACCCCTATAATACTCCACGCTAAAACTATTTTTTCTTGTTCCCCATCCTCGGGGTGGGGTTGTGAGATTTTAAAAGCCTATGTTGTCCTCGCCCTCTGCGCGGAGGCTGGCTGCTGTGCTCAGTGGCAACGTATCCCTGCAGTGCCCAACCGCAGAGTATCCCCCTGGTGTGCCCAACTGTTGAGTATCCCTGCAGTGCCCAGCCGCAAAGTATCCCTGCAGCGAGCAACTGCAGAGTATTCCTGCAGTGCCCAACAGCAGAGTATTCCTGCAGTGCCCAACCCCACAGTATCCCGGCATTGCTCAATGGCAAAGTGTCCTTGTCGTGCCCAGCCCTTGCAATGTCGAACCCTGCAGCATTTGCCCCTGCCGTGCCAAACTGCACTATTGTTGCATTGCATTTGCACTGCTGCAAGGAAGACTTACTATTCTTGTGCAATAACACCTTTAGGGTGGGGATGCTCGAAGTAAATAATTTGTGTTGTGCTTTCTCACCCCCTTTAAGGAGTTTAGACTAGCTCAGCTGGTGCTACCCTCCCTCTGAGGTTTAAGAGCAAGCTGGATATGCAGCGTTCCCGGGCTCAGTGGGTCCGCGCTGCCTTCACTGCCGGCAAGGCGAGGTAGATTGCTAGATGTTACCTACATGAGCCATAGTCTAAACTCCTTAAAGGGGGGTTATACCAGGGATTATATAGGGGACTACTATCGGGGTTATATAGGGGACTACTATCGGGGTTATTAAGGGGATGCTAGGAGTTTAGACGATGGCTGATATAGGTAGGAAAACATGGGGCAGATAATTAGGGCAAGATAGCCCAAAGCCGCTTGCAGCGGCAGTTGCCATCATTCCGAACACCAGCGAGTATCCCGCTTAAAAACCCCTATAGTAGTCCTCCTGTAGTAGTCCCCTATAGATTCCCCTAGCCTGCTGATGGCAGGACTCCCGCTTTGAACTGGACATTCGCCTCTCGCGGCAGCAGATGGCCGAACTTCAGCCTCGACTGGTGGAGGCGGGCGGCTCTTGCTGATACACGCCTCAGAGAAGGGGAGTCATAGGGGGCGACGCAGCCGCTATGTGGGGATCATGTAGGGGTTATGGCGAATGACGGTCCCTGATATCATCATTTGAAGCCGGGAGGCAAACCGAATTGCTCATCCTTTGGGCTTGCAGTTGCTCAGCTGCAGCACCTGCTTCTACCCGTGGGTCACTCCCAAATTTGAATTCCAAATGCTGGGTGAGCACTGACCACAGAACTTCAAATTCCGAGGTATGCCTTCCATTTCATTGATGCCATAGACCCAAGGCTGGCTGCAAGTTTCTGTATATTTCCATAAAGAAGTTCCCTGCTATATCTCTACATGTTCACGGGACATCACAGGAATGCTGATACGTCTTGCATGTGCGCTGCATTTCTGTCTCGCAGGGCTCGACGGCAAGATGCCAACACAGATGAGGTGGGACCTTTCTCGGATTGTGCCCCTCAATCCTCCTTACGAAGGACCCGTAAACTCACCTTGGAATCCCACTACACATGCAAGGGTCCCTGAGAACATGGGGTATCCGGGGATCTTGTTATTTGATGTCCAAAGCCATATTCTATCTACTTAGGGGGGACTATACTTCTTCTGAGAACGCCCCAGGCGACAGTGGAGGAAACCAAGCGCCTGCTGCTTCAGATCAAGGCAAGGCTCGTGCTATCGCCTGAAGCCTCAGGCTAACTACTGGACCCCTTGAAAGTGGATATAGGGGTAATATAGGGATAATGGAAAATGAAGTGGAAACTGTTATAATGGCTTATATAGGGATATTGGCGTTATATAGGTGTAATGGAAAATAAAATGGAAACTACCATTTTTAGTTTAGGGCTTAGGAGACCCTTAATTTAAGGGACTCTGAGGAGATTTACAGGGAATTCGAAGGGTTTCTGGGATTCCTGGAGAGTATTCTTCGCAGGGTCATTTTGAGAAGCTCTCCATTTTCACGGCTTGGAAGAGACGTGAACAGAATGCCAGGTACAAAACTCCCGCAACAACAAGCTTCAGCTTTGGTCCCTTCAGTGCCTGGGCTGACTTGGCTTGTAAGACAGATGTTGACAGATGACAGTTGGCAAGAATGGCTCTACTCGATGATGCGAAAGTTGAGCTAGATAACGTAGCACCGGCCCAACATTTCTGGAGAAACACATTTGCATGGAACCACGAAACCTCCTTGGTCTTCAGCAAGTGTCTCCCAAAGCCTCGCAGATGCACACCCGAGGAAGTTCCGGGACCGCTTCGTAAAAATGCTCGCTTATTCCAACAAGCCGTCTGCACAGCGATCGTCCGACGAGGAGACTCGCTGGAAGGTAGGTGCTCTTCTCGCATGCTGCGCACCTTGAGCTTTGCAATGCTTTGGCAACAGAATCATCTGGAGGACCGCACCATCTTCTGGGATGACCTTGAGAAGCTTGCCTGATGTTAAGCACGGGTGCCTGATGATTCCATCAAAGCTAAAGCGACCAAACAGTGATAGGATCATCAAGCTTGGTATGTGCAGTGTCACCTGCCCAGAATGGCTCATTGCTGTGTTCATTTAATTTCTGCATACTTTCTGAGGCACGCGCTTGTGGGTACGGCTGCCATTGGCGTCACACCTCTGTTGAAGATGGATATGGCCACTTGCGCAGAAAGTGGGTCAATTGTGTTGATGCTACAGAAGTCTCCGTAACAATGTAACGAAACTATCGCCAAACGAGGTACGGGAATTGGTCACACTGCGTGACTTCTCGGGCAACATCACAGGCAACAAAACTTGATTGAGACAGTTGGCGTTTCCGTCCGCCGGACATAAACATCCCGCCCGCACCCAGCAATCTGAAACATTCACGATGATATACCTTGAGTACTGAAAATTGGGAAACACTTGGAATATGAGGGGGTAATCCCGAAAGTCCATGCCTCAAAAAGGGGGTAAGGGGTGTATCGTTTGGAGGGGAGGTGATTAGTCAGTTGGCACCTTCTAGCCGGCCTGCAGGTGCTGTGGAGGTGACAATGCAGATGTTCATGTCAAACAAGCCGTCGCTGTCGCGGATCAGCACAACGGCTCGCCCCGGTTTGGATGAAGGGGAGCGGGTAGCGGCGTAGCCAGTCCGGGGTACCTGCTGGTTCAGTGTTCAGACCTGATCAGATCAAGATGAGCGGACAGACTCCGTAAGCGGCCAGGCCGGCAATCCTCTTGCGATCCTGAAGGATAAAGAGGTTACGGGGATCGTCCCTTGGTGTACATGGTGTGCTAGCAGATTGCCAGAACACAGCCGTGGCATCTCACGTAGGACTGCGACCCCGAGGTCACATTTGGCCGACTGACGTACGAAAATGCTGAGTCCAGAAACTGGTCGGGGCCTTGACCTGTTGAGAGGTTTTAGAAACAGAGGAGATACTTTGGTGCTCTTTTAGGTCCAGCTTTTTTGTGCGCTTCTCGTGGTTCGACACCGATGGCCGCATGGACAACTTCTCTCCGAAACCTGTTTGGCAAGCCAACGCAAGGGCCGGCATCAGCTGTTTTGCATAGACGGTCAGTGCAGCTCGTGCCGCCTAGGAATGCCCTTGCAGAAGACTTGAAGCTTCTCGCCCATTTGTAAAAAACTGATGGGTTTGGTCGAAGGATACGGTAGCTGATGAGGTTGACCGAAGGGACAAGGCGATGCCATCTTCCTGCGTTGAATCTTTGCTAAAAGTGACGGCATTTTGCCATCAACCTTGTGCTCAGGTATACTTTTGAGTTCAAGCAAACCTGCAGTCCCAAAGCTGCACTTACTGTGTACATGGCCGGACATTACGTATTGTTCAGCAACCCACGGTGGACGATGCGCTTCGCAGGCGAGAGCTTCCTGCAGTTCTTAGAACATGGTGTGATGGCCATTCAGGTCGCTGCATGATGCACTTGCCTTCCCTTTCAACTGTGACTGCCTATGGAAGATCATGCTTTGAGCTTGACTTGAAAGACTGCGGCAAATAGCAGATAGCATGCCAAAGAGCTGGCTTGAACGTATCTGCTGTGGCGCAGATCCGAGCTTACGAGAAGGGGGTCGCGGCTGGAGAGCTTGAACTCGCACCACGCCAGCAGTAAGACTACCAGCGCCCAAGAAACATACAGTTGCAGAGTTCAGGTCAAGCAGAAGCTGAAAGCTACAGAGGAGAGCAGGGCAGCAGTGTTCATAAATGACTGCCAGGGTTTGATTGTGCGCAGTCTGGCAGGACGAATTGAAGCGGCTAAAGGATCTCCTAGCAGAGGTCTGCCCTGGTTTCTGATTCTGGTTTCCAACGGCCACAAGTGTTGATCTGGCTTTATGCGCGGGGTTGCAGGGGCCTTCATGTGCTGGTTTGGTCCGAGTCCTTTGACAGGAAAGGGCTGTCTTCGAAGAGGAGATGCAGGCTGGAAAAGGTAATGCCATTGCCGCAACATCACAGCTTTGCCGAGCCTTTTACCAGGTGAGAGTGGAAGCAGCGAGAGCCGAGGAAGGGCGCACCAGATGCTTGCACGGGCTCTTGCGGCTTTCGCACATGCCCTGCGTTTGTGACGGCTTGCATCCTCTAGCCTGATATGTTGGTAACTTGAAGCATTTTTTGTTTGTTCCTTTGCCGTGCTAATGCAGGAAAGAGCCATCTGCGATACCGAGGCGGAGGACGCAGCTGATGGCTGTACGTGGGAGCTGAAGCGCTTTAGAGTGTAGAGTATCCACTTGCCTGAGACACATGCTTTGTTGAAATCGCAGCCTTTCCAGGAGAGACTAGCACAGGCGAGGGCTGTGGCGAAGGAGGACGGGATTCATCACTCTGAGGTCCTTCAAGGGACCCCAAGCGGAACAAGCGTTCCACATTGTTTGTCTCAACAGCCTTTTTGGCACGAGCCGATTCCCAGGAGGCTGCACGAGCAGCTCCAGCGCCTGGCGAGGACACAGCCTGTCAGTGCAACGTGCTATGCAGAATGCT
Organism: Symbiodinium pilosum; assembly: GCA_905231905.1. Taxonomy (NCBI): domain Eukaryota; class Dinophyceae; order Suessiales; family Symbiodiniaceae; genus Symbiodinium; species Symbiodinium pilosum. Next base: position 18,281 of record CAJNIZ010003336.1, on the reverse strand, counting down.
TGTGGGCTGATGCGAGCAAATGAGTGAGTGTTCATTGACTTCCTTGTCCCGCAGGCCGCAGGGCTCAAGTCCATATAGCGGCCTAACTGGGCAGTATGCGGCCACAGAGAACCTCCCATTGCTGCAAAATAGCCTTGCCATTGGATAGCTGTTTGGCAGTATTGAAGCCCCGGTCGCAACATGTAGATGCCCAATAAAGACGCCTCAGAAATCAAGATATTTGGCGTAATCTTCAAATCCAGCGCTTTGGATTTTTCATGATTTACGTTTGTCTGCATGGGCCATAGCAACTTCGTGGCCTCGGAGTTCCATCAGCATGGAGTTGAAAGCAGTGTTAATGTCCGTGGAAAGCCTCGCAGAATCGGACCAGCGCCAACTGCTGCTTAAGCTGCTGGCGAAGTTCGCACTGAGCGCGTCTTTGGAGGCTTGGTGCGACAAGGATCACGTGCCACAGTATACCGCACCTCGGCCCCGGTTCAAGTCACACTGCCGAAAGGTGCGCATGGAACACCATGATGACAGCCCAAACTTCATAGCAGGGTGCCCCTGGTGCCGAAGACCTGTCGCAGTTGCAGCTACTGTTGACGAGCCACCGAAAGCTGCCCCCAGCCTGACCACGAAGCACGCGTATGCCACCCTGCTGTATGGAAAAGAGTGTGACAAATACTTCCTGGGTGCACTGGTGGTTGCTGAGGGTCTGCGGCAGTTCGCCAATGGACGGGAGGATGTGCCACTGTTGCTCTTGCATACATGGGACGTCCCAAAGACATATATTACCTCTTTGAGCAAAGCAGGGTGGGTCTGCAAAGAAGTTGGCTATCTTCACAAGGGGGTGGCAAAGGCCTTGTTCAAAAAATACTACTACAGCCGCTTCCTCAGCGTATTCACAAAACTGCGCGCTCTGCAGCAAATGGAATTTGAGAAGGTTTTGTTCCTTGACTTAGACATATTGGTACGGGGCAGCCTGAGCGAGCTCTTTGAGTTGCGAGCGCCAGCTGCAATGAAGCGCGGTGAGCCTGTGATGAGTCATGGACAGCTGATTCCGTACGCGACTCTGTGGGGTCATCCTACCAGACGCGCGACAGATTCCCTGCCTCAGCATCAGCAAGCTTCTGGCATCAACGCCCCAGCCTCAGTGATGGGGTGCAAAGCGAATTTCTGAGTATAGCATAGGCGCTGAACTCACTGTTGTAGCAACTGGCTGTACAAAATCTTACCGGTAAGGCTGGGGTCATGCTGCTCAAGCCCGACCAGTCCGTGTTCGAAGCCATGGAGGCTGAGATCCACGACTATGACCACCCTGAACACTACGAGACATACATGCCAGAGCAGGAATACCTGTCACGATTCTATGGCACGTTCGACGAATGGACGCACATCTCTTGTCGATACAATTTCGAGATCGACAAGAATGAAAGAGTCCCGCATGATTTCTCTATGGCGCATGAGGACATCCGAAATGGAGCTGGTCACAAGGGGGCGGTTGTCCTTCATTATTCAGGCACCTAGTTCTAAATTACAGGTTCCAAGACATCCGCATTCACACAAGCCTTGTTCCTGTCCAAAGGTACCTCGATCAAGCCCTGGGATCTCCTCTACCAGGAACAGAAGGGCGAGGCTAAGCTACAGGTAAACTCATCCGAGGAACCTTGGTGAACAAGCAGCGACATGATTTTTGAAGCTGACAAGGACTAACGATTAATTTACACAAGACAAAGATGCTGTTTTGATGCCCTCCAAGGATATCGCCGGCTTGCGTGCGAGGCTCCGGCAGGACGGGCCCGACGAGCGTATACCCGAAGACTACAAGGATGGGGCCCGGCTGTGGGAAGCCATGATTGAGTGGCTCGATCAGTTCGAAGAGGTCGTCAAGCGCCTGGCTGCGGATGGCCTGGACGTCCTGGGTTTGGTCAGGGAGCAGGAGGAGCTGGCCCAGGCACAGAAGCGCAGCATCAAAGATACCCAGAGTCAGGATAATGAGCAGTCTTCATACTGTAACGGAAGCTGGGGTGATGGCTATGGCGGCTACGGCTATTGGCCCAATCCAGCGCACAATGGTCAATGTCAAGGACACGGGGTTGGGATGCGGAGGCGGAGTATGCCTTACTTTGAGCGCAGTCCACGAAGCTAAGCTAGTGCGGCACAGAGCACTGAGCACCTAATCCTGCAAAGGAAGTGTTTGTTTGAAGCATGGCCCTGCAGGAGACACCGAGGCTGATCTAGAAGCCTCCGTCGACAAGAAGAAGCGGAAAAAAGCGTCCTGCAAGTGTTAGCGAACATGTGCGCCTTCTTGGGCAGCTCCCTCGCCTTTGAACTTTCTTGTGCAAAGCCGGATTTGGGCAGGACGCGCCGCCTCCGCCGCCTGATCCGTCTGAAGGGCCGCCACCGCAGCAGCCGCCTGCGCCAGGGGCGCCGCCCGCACCGTCGCAGCCGCCGCCCCCGAAAGAAGCGGGGGCACAACCACAGCAGGCTGACCCACCAGCACCTGCGAAGCCACCGCCATCAAAGGAGGCCGGGAATGGCCAAATAGCTTTCTCGTACGGAGAAGTTGTGGAATGCATGGATCGGATAGCTTCGTCAGTTAACTTCGCTCAGCTGTCCCGCCGAAAACTCATTTGCTTGAGGTCAAGTCAGATGAGCCTTGGCTGGATGTGCGTGGTGGGTCGCTGGAAGAGGTGTGGCTCCAGCACCGATGCACTAAGATGTCAGTCTGGGGGTGTGGAAAGGATCCGAAAGGCTTACTGCTTCCTAGTAGGGAACAAGGAACAAGGGAATACAATTCCTACATAAACCTTATATAGCATATTTCCATATTCCCGACTAAGGAGCGGCAAGGGTATCCAGCTGCAGCAAAACACAAATTTGGGCCTTTGGAAACGCAATGCAGGCGGCAGCAGCAGCTCAGGTGAAGTGAGCTGCTTACACGCGTGAGGATGCCCAATATCGACCCGATGTGCTTCAAAGATATGACTACAACTCAAAATGTCGGTATTCAATCGAAGTCTTTGAGCAATTACCATCCAAACATAACCGCCGCCCTTGTAGCTCAAAGATGTTCTTGAAAGGAAAGTTCAGCTGTATGCCCTTCTTCGCTGCTCCTGACATGTCGCTCCAGCAATCCCATTTCTCTTGCCCATGACGTTTGGCTGTGCAGGTGAAGGCTGAGCTGGTCAAAGCACGAGGGCAAGTCTTCAAGATTCTTCAAGACAAGGACTGCATCTTGGATATTCGCTTCATTAGGCTTCGTAGGGTAGCTAAACCATGGTTGCATACCAGAGCTCGGCTAGTAAATTGAGCTGAGCTGCGGCAGGAGCAGCTACAGCACAAGCTGAACCGCATTGAGGGCCGACATGCGCCTTGGCAGCAGATGATTTTTCAGGTTGCCAACAGACCTGCCAGGCACTGCCATGTCGCAGTCGCTCCGAGTCGTAATGTGATCCCGTCATTTCAGATCTTCAGGCTTAAATTTGGGATGGTGTTGCGCTGAAATCCAAACGCAAGGCCAACCTTCCCGGACACATCGATGATGTGGAGCCTGGTGAGGCCGGCCCCGGCCCCGCCAAACGTTGCACGGCGCAAGCTCAAGACTGTCACAAAGCTGTGTGACATTAAGTGCCTGCCGTTCCCCAATAGGCACATGTTTTGAATTCGGGATTTCCCACCCACAGGACTTCTCTTTGCGAGCCAGTGGCTGCAAAAGAGAGAAGGTCCAAAGGCTTAACCCACGTCGTGCAGATTTGCCATCCCCACTAGTAGCCACGTTCTGAGAGGTGAAGCACGCCGACATGGAGCAGGCCAATCATTTGTGCCAGTGAACTGCTTCTCGCATCTCGCGAAGTGCCCACACACTCCGCCATGCTGCCACTTCATGTGGCCGTTGGGAGTTGAATCGTCAACACGCTTCTGTTCTGGCGAGGCTCATCAGCACATCTTGTATCTGGAGATGAAGGTGAAGGCTGGCGAAGAGCTGGAGAAGAAGAACGAGGAACCTGCAATGCTTTCGGAATCTGACTTAAGTTGCATGTTGATTTTTTCGGCAAACTCACCACAGGCAAAGGTTTTCACATAAGTTCTGTCAGCTGCAGTTTCATTCAATTCTTCAATGGACGGATAGGATTGATGCAGTTGGTCTCGTGCGGGGGCTTTCAGTTTGGTACCAGGGTTCTGAGTCCATAATTCGGAGAAGAAGCACACATCACTTCAATAAACAGCTAGCAAGGGAACCGAGGCTTCGTGCGCTGCTTCTGCTTGTCAGCGTGCCGAATGTAGACCTAAGCCGAGAGAAGAAAGGAATCCTGCCTCCTGAGCCTGCGCCCTCCTACGCATGCAGCGTGGTACGAGGAGTTGGAGGGACGCCTTAGAGATGCTCAGATGTTGGCGGAACAGCGTCAGAGGGAGGAGCAGGGTGCCCGGTGATGACTTCTAGTTCCATACAAGCTGGCAGTCAGAAAGACAAGGCTTGCCATTTCTGATGACCCTTCCCCCTGCTGTTGACCAAGGAAACCGGCTGTTTGTGATGTGATGTGAGCACAGGTATTTTAGCCGAGCTGCTGCATCCAAGCATTCGTAGCCACTGACATTCCTAGCTGCTAGACTGCTGGGAGGCATCAACTCAAAAAGTCGTGTGAACATTGATATCCGGATGTTGCCAGGTCATCCCAAACGGGATGGACTTGCTGTCACCACGAGTAGACCTTTGGGGACCGCCCAAGGCTGAACACAGGCTTTGGCTGCACCCCTCTTGTCGATATGGGTTCGGTCGGGTGCTGCATCGTATCCTTGCAGCTGCAGGCCGAGCTTTCATTGGGGCGTCCTACTTCTGGCTCTCAAATACAAGGGCAACATGTGTTGTAAACGCTCATAAGTTTATAGATTTCTAAGGCTTAAAGTCTGTCATGTTTCATGGCAGCAAGTGGCCCTTGGCAAACCAATAACTCTGGCAGCCATGTCAGTGCAAAAAAAGTGCCCGCATTTTGGGCTGCTCGCCAGCGCATTTGATGATAAGGTGAAGTTTGTTTTGGTAGTTCCCACCCCAATATAGACGCCAACATGCTATCATCCTTATTATAGGGGTCCCAAAGAGGTACCCCTAGTTTGATATACTTTCATCTTCGTTTGCAAGGTCGCCACTAGATGCTATCAGTGCTGGCCTCAGGCATTGGCGTGATGGAAGGCAGAACTTTGGGGTTTCCCAAAATTAGGGGTACCTTTTAGGGGGTCTCTATAATAAGGTTTATGGGTTTATAACGAGGTCCCCCTATTTTGGGAAACTACCGCTTGTATTCCTTTGAGTGGACACCTCAGTTGTACAATGATAGCTAGAGGGGGAGAGATCATCCATCGTTCCGGCAGCTCTCCAAAACATATTCGTAGCCAGGGCTGTGAGATCACAAACTGCAGGGGAGCCTTTCATGCTGGCTACCTTTGTGCTGGACACTCTACGAGTTGAGCGCAAAACGTTTTGTCATATGCAAATGCAATGCTAGTGTAGTATGCAGCAAGGGAGGCATGAGAGGGGACCACCGTATCTACTCCACCTTCCAGCATTTTGGTAAAAAGTTGCATGCTGATCCTGCTTTTATCCTCTCATCTGCAGGGCAAAGCTTCGCTTGGCCTTTCCTGAAGCTCCTCAGCCTTAGGATAGCTTGAGCACAGTTGACTTGTGAACAGTTGAGCAGTAAATCTGGGCTTGCCCCTTTTTGAAGGACACCTCTTCTCCTCGGAGCGGCCAATGTTGGCATCAGCCTTGCACGAGTTGATCTCTTCTGTGGCCTTCTTCGAAAGGATTGGCTTGCAAGAGGTCAGCCCTCCAAACGCTGCTTCTGGAACGTGTCCATGTCCTGGTGCAATACTTTGACTCGTAAAGGGCCTGCATGACAAGTGTTGTGGCAGGGAAGTCTTTGAGTTTGGGTTGACCAAGCTGAGGTATTGGGGCTATAGAGGAGTGACGCTTTTTGGCCTGTGGCCTAGGCATCGCTGTGCTACTTCTTTCAAGAATCTACCAAGCTTCTGGGCAGCTGGATTCCTTGCCTTACTGAGGCAGAGACAAGGGCGGCTTGAGTTGCTGCCTCAGCAGAGGGATGTTGCGCAAGACGTCGCCCTTTCATGTAGGGAGATTGACATGGGGTCTCCAGGTACTGCAACAGCCCGTTCCGCACTCACCCGCGTGTGGGTGACTTACCTGATCCAAAAGCGGACCTCAGAATTTAAGAAGCTTCGCCACGCTCTGCAAATCTGAATGCTGAGCTTGTTGAGATTTGCGCCGTGCGCGGCTTCCTCGTTGACTTTTGCTCCCTCCCAGCCCCCAGGACGGCAAGGTCACAAACGCATCCGCTCTTCCTCCGCATGACAAGGCTCGAGCCATTTTTTTCTCGTGTGCACAATTCTGGGTTACCAGGCCTCCGTCTAGATAAGGTCGCGATCTGATTTTACGTTCCGACATAGCTGGCATGAGTGCTCGGTTTGTAGAACGTGGCAGGAGCCCTTTGCAAAATGCAGAGGCTGCAGATGTTGCTGGCTGAGGGCAGCTGTCGCTATTTGAGGATGCCAGAAGAACTCCAATGCACGGTAGAACGCTCTCACGATAAAATCCTACATACCTCCTTGTCTTTTTTTGAAGGGCAAGTGCCCCCAATGCTGAAAACATTGGCGAGCAATTGTCAAGCCATTATTGGAGCGTTCCATGCCATGGAAATTTGAGTCGACAGGTAGCCTTCCCCCACCAGACTATAAAAGCAAGGCTTGGCATCCGTGCAGGTGGACCTTCAAAGATGGCGGATTCTGTTGATCGAGCGGCGGATTCCAGTCAGGGCCCTTCCGCGGAGAGAATTCATGCGGCCTCGTTGCCTGCAAGCTTCACACAGCAAGGTGCATTAGGAAATACATGATGCATGTTTGCGCTGTTGAGGGGACACGCACATCTGACACTGCCTGCAGACACTAGTCTGCCTTGTGCCATTGAAGTCTCAACATTAGATTGGACGACGCGGTTGGAACTTGTTACTTACTTTTTTGCGCGAGTAGCTGGGTAATCGTTGTAGTAACGATCCCTGTCTTCAGGAGGCGCGACCCCCAAAACCACATAGAGGTCGCGGCTTTAAGGGGAAGCTGTGAGGCTCGACGCGCGCTTGCCAATTGCAATCAAATTATTCAGTTGTCGTTGGCTCAGTCTGTCTCGGTCGTAGATGTCTGTGAAGCAGAGTGGACTCCTACGCCAATTGGACATTCAAACTTTGACTGCTTCTACGCCCAGCAGCCAGTTGTTGTGCAGCCTAGGTTGTGCTCAAGGCTTCTTCGCAGACGCAGTGGCCTTATCCGCGACATGCCGCGACTCAGCAGCTTGACCCCGAATTGGCCAATGCAGGAGCAATCGCGGTATGGAAAGACTTCGCAGACCAGGCCAGCTAGCAGCAGAAGCAGCAAGACTTTAGTGCTTCTTGCACTGGCAGGAGATGAAGTGGGCTCCCAAATTCTCCCAAGACTAAGTCAACAAGTGTGAGACAGTGCCTACTTCGAGACCAAGGTCAGACGTGCAGCAACAGTGGCAACTGGCGTCCTCGGCAGACATCCTTATAGGCCACAGCTGCAAACATGCCGGCAGATTGTGGATTTGGGCTGTCTTATCCACATTCTTTCCCTTAGCGACGCAATCCGGGGTGCAGTCAACTTGATGGTTAGACGACAGTGGCAGGAGCTCACGGTGCCGGACTTGCCTGGGCAGCTTTCATGCCAGTCAGAGTCCTACGTGAACTTGCGACTGTGCATCAAACCTAGAGGCAAACATGCGGCGTTTGTGTTTCTAGATTCCTCGAAGGACCAAGGACTAAGCCATGAGCATGCTGTCGCTCGTGTCATGAGGGAATGCGTGTGTTTTTGTCTCAAGCTAGATGTGCAGGCGGCAGTTTCACCCCTTTGCTTCCAGGCAACAATGCAATCATTTCACACCATTTTTGCGCCGAGAGAGTAGTAAGTGACTCTGCATGAGTTCTTCGTCGCTCATCGTGTGGTGAGCGTGCGTCTTTTCATAAACCTAACTCTGGCATTGCATGACATTGTTTGCTGATCCCAGTTATATTCCAGATTACTTTGCAGTACTCCATCTCATAGGCGCTGGACGCAGTAAGTTCTTTGTGAAAGTGCCATGGATGATTCGGACGATGGGGACCTTGATGCACCTTCACCACCGCCGCCTCCTCCTCAAGAGGAGCGCCGTCCTTCCAACCCTTCCAACGCGAAGCTGACCAAAAGCTGCGAAGCAGCAAAGGTTTGAGGTTCATCTAGAGAATCCGGGGTGCGGTATGGCTCCGAACATGCTGCAAGCTTGAAGCTGCTACTGCTGGTTTTATGCTGCTGTCCTGCCACTGCAGCCACCACCCGCACCATCAGCAGCAGCAGCGGCGCCCCCGCCGCCGCAGCTGCTGCCGCCGCCGCGGCCACGGCCACCTCCATCTCTACTTCCAGCTGCAGCAGCTACTGCAGCTACTGCAGCAGCAGCATCACCACCAGCAGCACTAGCACCAGTACCATCGCTTCCAGCATCAGCGCCAGCACCGCCACCACCACCGCCAGCGCCGCTCCGCGCCGATTGTGTTACTGCTTCGTTCTAAGTACAACATCATTGCTATGACATGCGTAGTTTCACAATGCCATTGCTGCTTCTAGTGCGGCTGCTGAAGCAGATCTTTGTACAACACTGCCGCTACTGCTGCTTCTGTTGCTGTTCTAACTACAAGATTGCTCGGTAGCTGGCGTTGCCAGCTACATTTCGGGTAATTCCAAAACGAGGTGAGCGTTTGGAGCGGCTGGCAGCAGAGAAGCCATCGGCAGAGTCAACACGGCTTTGGTTCCTGCTGCAGGACGGATAGCTCAGGGCACGTGGCCAAGACATGTGCCGACATCCTTACACACTTTCCGGGCACTCGAGTACAGCTTTGCGGTCCACTACTTTGATCGTCAGAGAATTGTTCAGGATACTGTCCTAGCTCCCTGAGTCCTGTCTTTGGTCGCGTATAACGCGAGAAATCCTGTAGATACTGAGCTTAGAAGTGTCCTCTGTCCTTTGTGTTGCGCAGCGTGCAGAATCACAGATAGACCAAGTGACAAAACAAGCTGCCCTTCAAGCACATGCAGACTTGCTTGCAGGAGAAGAAGAACAAAGCGGTATCTGATTGGCTGGGTTACCCAGATGGGCAAAAAGAGGCCAGAAGCTGAGAAACCTCAAAAAGGCAAGAATATGAAATAGCAATAGTACGAATCAGGATACTAGCTGAGCTGCCTGCAAACCACCTCTGTCAGACGCCAAGGTCAATATCAAGGACAAAGCCTTCGGCTGGACTCCGGTGCACTTTGCGGCACATTTGGGCTCCTCCCATTTGGTTAAGCTGCTGGTTGATGCAAAGGCACATCTTGACACCTCATGCAGCGAAGGCCTGCTTCTGACAGCTACCAACAACCCAGTGCTATCATCACCAGAAGGAGTATCACGAGCAGCCACTTGCAGACTAGCACACCACACACGGCCACCATGTATTGTAAAAGCCAACTCTCCCCAAAACCTCCGATTCATCCAAACTTGCCATTTTGCAACTGACCTGGCGAGAATGCAGGCAACACGCCACTAATGTGCGCCGCACGACAAAACAATGTCAGCGCAGCGAGTTACCTGGTGGCCAAGAAGGCCAACCTGAATTCAGAAACTCAGCGAATAGCAAAGTTTTGGAAGTTGGTGTGTATTGTCGGAGCTCGAGAGCCATGAGTGGGTGGTGCCTTGGTTTTGCAGGTAAACAACAATGGCTGGACAGCGCTGATCTGGTGTGCCATTAACGGCTGCGAGGACGTGGCAACTGCATTGCTGACCTCCAGCGCAAACTACCTCAAAGCTGTGCCTTGGCTATTTCATTACAAAATGTTCAGTGGAACAGAAACCTTTACAACGGCATTGGGCAAGAGGTTTACACCCAAACAGGCTGGCAGGGCTCCTAAATGTTTGCTTAGATGTAAGTCTGGGTCGCGCAAGAGGCTTCGCGCAAGGGTCCAACACTTCCAAAAGTTACACTCATCCGCGTCATTTGAGGACAACGAGGGTCGCACTGCGTGCATGTGGGCTGCGCGCCATGGGCACCTGTCTATGGTGGAGACTCTTCTGGCCAATGGTCTGAACCTGCTCCAAGCAGATGAAGCCGGCCTCACAGTCTATGACCATGCGCAGGAGCAATTGGAAATGCGCAGCATGATCGCAGCCGTCCAGGAGGTGAATGAGGAGCTACAAGCAGCAGCCAGGAACAATGACATCGAAGGCGTGAAACGAGCTATAGAAGAAGGGGCCAATTTGAACGTAGAAGATGAAGATGGCTGGACCCCTTTGATGTGGGCAGCGCTTCATCAGTCTTTAGACATGGTCCAGCTTGTCATCCGTCATGGTGCCAACCCCAATCTGATCGATGAGCGGGGTGAGGTGCTGCAAATGCTCAGCACGGATCACTTAGCAGTGGGGGACTCTGTGGTGGAAATTGTTGGGTGCAACGAGCGCCTGCTCGAACATGCGAAGGCCGGACGTGAGCTGAGTCGCGGAATGGGTTTCATGCTGTTTGACATAGAATAAAGCTGAGCTAGTCGAGCCCCGCTGATTTTCGGGGTTGCGAGGCCGTGCACCTGCCAACTGGAAGAGGGGTATGGTAACAGCTTGAAGCGTCGCTTGTTGCAAGGCTGGGCGCTGGCAAGAAATTGATGCCGAGTTGGCCATTGGGGCTTGGGCGGCTTGTATTGCAGAGGATATTGGCAAGAAGAAAAGATTTCGTTTGACATCCTCGTGGCCTGATTTGGTAGTTTCCCTAAACAGGTTCTTATTATGGGGACCCCCCAAAAAGGTACCCCTAATTTTGGGAACCCCCGATTTGTTGTGGGTGTAGCACATGCTAGACACATTGCCGTGCCTCCGCGGCGCCAAGCCCTGGAGTCTTGACACGTGCAGCACGCTGTGGAAGCCCCAAAGTCAGAGTACTCTCTTTGCGACCATTTTTCCACGCGCCACAGCTTCAGGGAGATGGCCTACTTTTGAAGTTGGAAGCGTGACCCCGCTCGTTTTCAAGCGGTAGCCTTCGTAACGTGCTCACTTTGCGAACGCCATCCGGCAAGAGCTCCCCGCAAAACCTTACTTCTGAAGGTGAGCTTTGCTCTGCAAGCGACTTCTTATTCTTGCCGGTGGTACGAGGGGTCATTCGGTCGCGCCCAAGCGACACAACATGGGATACGTTCCTTCCAGCTAAAGTTAGGCCGAGGTAATGCCATGCAACGCAAGGCAAGCAGGAATTAAACATGTCAGCACTTCAGATGCAACTGAAAGCTTCCAACCGCAGAATCCAGAGCATGGCACAGAGCCTCGACTTATGATGTGTTTTGCCACTGTATCGAGGTCAACGTCCGGGACGAGGCGAGGCGAACTGCTCTTCTCTGGGCTGCGCGTCACGGGTGTTCCCAGGCTGTGACGACGCCTGGTGATTTAATGCTCTTTGGGGCGAGGCGTTTTGCACTTCTAGCTTAGGGAATTCACATCTTGACTATCCTATACTAGATCATATGTAAGAGGCACGTAGGCTTGACCCGTACCCATGGCGCTTAGGGTAAAGGCCTAGGTTACTTTGAGACGTACTCTTGCAATCTCGCATACCCATGTGAGATGTGGTTTGTTGTTCGAAGTTTGATTTAATGATCAGGAATTTGGTCGACAAGAATGCTGACCTGGATGCTCGGGATGAGTGTCCTGGCGTACACCTTGACGCAAGCGTTGGCGCCCTTTCTTAGCTGTGTTTTGTTGATGTTGCGAAGTCCGACTCAGAACCGATTCAAAAAGCTGAAGTGCAATGCTGCTATCATGACCTTCGCCAGGAGCGGTTGGCTTCCTGTTCACTGGGCTGCCCAGTCTGGAAGTGTTGAGACACTCTGCAACTTGCACTACCTCGGCAGTGATTTTACCTCCCGGACATATGTTGGGGAGACAGCGCTTCACATCGCAGCGCAGTACAACGATGGTGCCATGATTCAGGTTCTCCTCGCCTCAAATGCAGACATTGAGGAGTTGAATGTGGAGCTGCGCACGGCCCTCCACATGGCTGCAGCCAATGGGCAGACGGTCGCCTTGCAAACGCTCTTGTTCTACAAGGCCGATCCTGACAAGGTTGTCGAGGATGACTCAGGGTTGACTGCATTCCTTCTGGCAGTGACATATCAGCGCGAAATGGCTGTCCAAGTCATGCCACTTCGAAGATGCATACTCTTACGTGCGGAAAGGTTATGGGGTGATACTGTGATACCCGAATCACCTTACTGCAGCCACTATATAGGTGCCCTTGGTTCCTTCCATTTCTTTTAGTGCCGTTCATGCTTTCAGCCGGCAGTCTCAAGCTTATGAGGCTTGTACTGCCAAGGTTATCAGATGTTCCGCCTCCCCCGAAGTTGCCTCATTTCCAGGCCAGCCTCCGAGCTGCAAACAGCAACGAGTTTGGGAGTGCCTTTGGGTCAGAGAAAAAGCCTTCGGCCTTTGCCAACCTTTGCCTGTGTATTCTTGTTAGGTGTTGCTTCTCCAGAGAAGCCAAAGAAGAGCAAGAATCTCCAGCCAGAACGAGCAAAAGGCGCAACTGGCTCGAAATCCACGCCAGCTCCGCGAGGCAGTGTTAAGCCATCCTCATCTGCATCCGCAAAAGCTGTAACTTGGCCAGCGTCGCAGCAAAGGAGTTTGAACTAGTTATTTATTTTGACGGGCATGGCGCGTCATGCAACCCCACGAAGATACATCAGAAGGCATCCCAGCAAACCTGAACTCCAAATCGTCGCCCTCATTCTTTTCAAGATGATCTCGAGGCGGCTGCACCTACGCCGAAGTCCAAGGTCGGCAGCCGGAAGAAGGTGGTTAAGGACTGAGCGTGGGGGCTTGTGACTCAAAGTCTAGGTGAATCTTCCATTCCTGGGTTGTTCATAACATCACAAGAAATTTCCTCAGTCTAGCAGTATTATTCGAGAGATCCTGGGATGGACAACCCTGAATCATGCCTATTATTCACTATCTAATTGTCTGTTATTGGGACATTACCCCCTGACTCCTGCATATTCCCTACGTGACCCCTTGAGAATCCTTCAGCTGGCGGAAGGATGTTCGCGAGAAACGAGGTGAGCATTCAAGGGCTTTGCTGGAGACAGCCACTGAGATACGTTCCAGACTCATCAAGTGCCTGGGCCGTCATAGGAGGTTCCAAAAACGAGCAGTGCCTACAAAAGGAAGTATCATACATTGGGTCCATATGGGGGCCCCTTGTTCTGGATCCCCCATATTCAATTCTGTCTTCCGCCAGTTCTCCTGCGGAATCGTAGAATGATGGTAGCAGTGTACATGCCATGAGTGATTGCACTTCTGGTTCTGTGGCTGATCTAGGTCTACGACTGATCCCTTTTGATGAGCATATTAGTACAACAGTGACAACGGTACGGTGGCGATCTCACATGCAAACGCATTTCGGAATCTGAGGACAACTTTCCCCAGTATCGCCAGAAAGGTTCTGAAGCAGGTTGACTGCGAGTCAAGAAGCGCACTGGCGCTTGCAGTGCTGAACCGCAGCTCCAACATCATTCAAATCCTCATCGACGCCAAAGCAGATCTGGAGACAGTGGATGCTCAAAACAATGGGATTCTACATTATGCAGCTCTGAACAGGGATCGTGAGGTGGTAGCCCTGCTGATGGAGCTGAATGTCCGCATCGACCGGGAGAACGCAGATGGCATGAAGCCCTCGGACTTATGTGAGGATGCCGACATCCTGCACATGATTGCTCGGAAGTTAGTTAGTAAGAAGCTTGCAGCTCTGCCAAGCCCACCTGCTGGCCAGCCAGCCCCACCAACGCATCCAGCCCTGGAAACTACAGATTCCATTGAGGATCATAGACACCGCATCCGGTTTGAGGGTTTGCAGAACACCCTTTCACAGGAGAACATAACAGAGCAGTTAAAGCTCTTCATCAAGCAAAGGGGCGCGCCCAAAGCCAATCGAATTGAAGTTGCACTCGATCCAATCACGTCACGACCCAAAGGGCATGCATATGCAGACTTTGCCGACGTGACGTCAGCTGAGCTAGTGTTGCAAGGCGATGGGAAGCCCATGAATGGGCATCCCGTTCGCGTCTATTTTGAGATCCCGCTCCATCTCAAACATCGCCTTGTGGACTGACCATACAGAAAAAAGGATTTCAGTCCTGCTTGCAAAGCTTTTAGAACCGCAGCCTGAAGCAGTGCGCCTCAGGCTGGCAGCGTAATGATTGTCGGAGCCCCAGGCTCTGTGTGCCCTGCTCCGTTTGCTGGAAACTTCCCAGAGGCCCAGAACCTGGAAGAGGAAATGCGATCACAGCTCTGTGAGGAGCTCATGCCGCACATGCAAGTTCTTCACCAGCAGCTTTGCCGCGTCAAGCCAGGCACGTGCCCTAGATGACAGCATGCCATCGAGCTTTAAGGAAATACTTGGCTGTAAACTGGAGGTGAGACAATCGCATGGGATGCAACTCCCATGTATGCGCAGCCTGCTTAGCTTTGTCGCTTTTTATGCAGAATTCCAAGATATTCCTGTTTTGCCTCCGCGTGCACGCACAGCCTTATTTGAGTTGAAGTTTGTTGGATTTGATACCATCTATGTTTCTCGCAGGTATGGTGGCTTGTCAGCCTTGATGGGGTGCTCGGCTCAGTCTTGGCATCTCTTTTTCCGCATTAACCTTCCAGATACGCAATTGTGGTCGGGCTTGCTGAGGCTTCATCACATTTGCATTATAGGACTTCTGTCTGCAGCCTGTCAAATCACAAAGGCATACAGCGACCGCTGTTTGGTTTTCTGTTGGCCTGCTTTGGGGCCAAGACTCTTCCATGGGTTGCGGATTGACTGCAGCAGGACTTCCCACCGCAGCGTTGCCGTCCAGGTTCGGCCAAGCTCTGCTGACACAGTCATTAATGTGGAGGAATCCTGCATGCAGCAAGAATGTGATTTGGATGGAAGAACTTCACCCGAGTTCATGTGGATGAAGGGTTTCGCGGTCATAGAGGTGTCTTTACTATGCCAAGCAACTTTCAGCAGAAAGGTTTGACACTCGTCTCGGTGCAGGCCTTCACTCGGCTTGGAGCTTGGCACATGGTGGTCATCGGATGTTGTCGCCAGCATCTTGGATCAGTAGCATTTTTTGAGACATGGGAGCTTGACCTTCTCTACTTGCACTTCTGCTTCTGGGGGGAGTCACATGCATTTGGGAGTAAAGGCGTGTTTTGTTTCGGCTTCGCATAGACGGCCCTAAGAAACAGGAGAGGTTTGAACAGAGCCATTCCAGCAGTCTTGAACTTTGGAGTGCCGTGCAGGCCAACATTTCAGCATTGAACCATACCCTCCTGGTGGCCTTGGACCATTTAGATGCGCAGCGCCCTCGGAAGGCCTGGTAGGTTGAGCTCCGTGCCTTCAATTTTGAGAGCGTCGGACCAATTTGGAAATGGCATTGGAGGGCCACTCATGGTTCCCATGATGTAAAGCTTGCACGCATCTTAGCTCACTCCACCTGACAGAGGAGTGAAGCACATTACGGCATGGCTATTCTGCACACTAAGGTTGGGCCAGACATACAATCTTGGACGGAAAAAGTGCGCATGTCTTGTTGGACTTGCATCGCTTTCTGTCTTGATGCTGCGGACGTGGACCACACACGAACCAGCAGTGCCAGTGCAATGTGATGTCAGCTGCCACGCAGCACTTGAGCTCCAGGACGCACCGCAGCCGCATCTAGCTGTTGCTGGAGAGGCATGGGACAGCATGCAACATCTACGGCTGACGTGCCTGCATGCTAGCCCTGCGTGGGATTGATCATCCAGTTCTCCATGGCTACGCGAATGTTCACTCCTCCAGGCACCTCTGGAGACAGGTGGCAGCCCTGGCCTACCTGAGCCTCACAACTTTGTTCAGGCATCCAATCTGGCTTGAGAAAAAAAGTAGTCAGATCGAATCGTATTGCCAGCTGGGAGAGCAGGGGAACAAGGGAACGAGTCGACTGGCATGAATGTACTAACAATGATTTTCCTCGCACTCGGGCCTCCTGTCTCAATCTTCCGTGGTGCAACCGAACTAAGGGGCCGAGATTAAATCTCATGGGATGCACCAAGCACATGCAAACAACTGGCACGCTCAAACAAAACAGCTCCGCAGAATGGACCGAGGCGTTTAGAAGAAAGGAGGGCTGAACAAGTCCTGTACAGAATAGCAGTAGGTTTACAAGATGACAACAATTAAGTCTAAAATAAATCCTTGTAAAGCGACAGCTCCTCTGCAAAAAATGATGACCCTTGATCTTGCAATTCGATGGCTTGCGAGAGCATTACAGGCCAGGAATATGCAACGCCTTAAAGGCGTACCAAAACGCAAGAACCGCCACATACCTGAAGCGCCATGGACCTGCAGAATCCCTAGGTCACAGGAGCTGGGGATGGTGTGTTTGGAGACTCTTCTGCAGAACTCAGTAAGTAGGTTGATTGTGGCGATCTCTTGGTTCAGTATATGGCTTCTGCTTCAGGGTTATGAGTGTACTTACTAAGTCCGCCAGGGCCCCCAAGTACGCATCTCGGACGTGCAGATGACAGACTATATGGGCTCAACATTGGCTCACAATTCATTGTGTATGGTTCAGCAAGATCTTGGGCTCCCCCCTGAATGATTTCAATTTCGTGGACCTCTTGTTTTCAGAGGACCCCCATCCAACAAGGACCCGTGGTTCCCATTTTTTCCTAGGGTCCCAGTCTGCGGGGTTAGGAATGTCCTCAATAATGGAGAATCAGGTGGAAAAGAACATGAAATTGAACCTGGGTTTATTCAGGGATTTAGAATGATTATCCTCATGAAAAGGATACCAAATCTAGTACCATTTTATACAAGGGGGATATTTCTTGGAGAGGCTGGGGGTTCATTCTAAGGGGGAGGTGATTGGGTTGTTGGAGGCCTCATGCTAGTAGATGCAACCGACAACGGGTTCCATGAGTATGTTTTGAAAGGTTTTCCACTGAGGAAGCCCTCATATAAGCCCGTTATGCATTATATGTTTCACTTTCCATTTACTTCTTCAAGGGGGGTACATACTGACACATATGTAATCCCAATATATGCCCTATCACTAAAGCCCCTATAGAACCTCATGCCAAGGCACATTTTGCGGGGCACTGACACTCATTTTTGTTTTCACGCAGCCGTTTTCATTAAATAGCAAGGCCACGAGACTCAGCAAATGTGCATCGCCTTGTCAGTGAAACGAGAGTTATTCGACAAATAGAAAAATACTTCACAAACAAAACATTCAAGATGAGTTCATTCAAAGCCATATTGTAATACTGTTCTTGGCCATCTAGGCAAGTGTCGCGGCTTATGGGGAACGCAAAATGCTGTGCTCGCCACCAAGGTGAGGATTTGGATGGACAGGATATTGTGGATATTGAGAGGCTCCTACCAAGTGGAGATGCTTGCACCATCGACTTGACGCTTCATGAGGCTTTGCAGGGCGACTGGTACATAAAGGCTACTGCGCGGAGAGTCGGCGAAGTTACAGGCAACACGCTCATTTGGGATTCTTCCTGGTCTCTGCCCACTGCAAGTATTTTCGTGCAAAACAAGGATGTCCAGACCGTACCCAACAGTGTCCGGCTGGATCTTCGACATAACTCTATGGAAGCTACCTACAGCGCAGAGCTTCAGTTAGAAGCACAGACGTGCCTCATTTGGAATGATGGCGATATTTGGGTCAAGAAATGAGCAAAACAGCAGGCCGTGTGCATGTTGGTTCAACGGTTGGGACCCGGTCTCACTTCTCATCTCAATGCATTTCAGCAGCTTTGCAGTCCAAATTATTGCAGAGCTTTCCGCATGACAATTTCAAAATTTATGCCGATGCCAATGAAAGTATATGAAAGTAAAAAACGCAGAATGCAATGCGGGATCAATATCCGAAAAAATCAAACGGAATAAACTCGAATCATATTAGCATTGACACGGAGCAGGGGGGGTCAGATTTGCGGGGTTGGCGAAGACCTATTGTTGGCGAAGACGATTTTCGAAGAGGAAATTCGCGGCGAAGACGATTTTTGGACATTTTCGGCCGGGGGGCGAAGACGAATTTCAAACGAAAACAATTTTCGAAGAAGCTTGTCAAACCTTTTTGGCCAGGGGGCGGAGGCGAACCTATGCTTTTCGAAGCTTTTTTCATGCCATGACCGAATCGATTCGATCGAC
>CAJNIZ010003335.1:395052-417583 GCA_905231905.1 Symbiodinium pilosum | reverse complement strand
ATTCAACCTGGGCCATCCTCAGCCTGAAGCTGTGCACCTGTGGTAACCTACGACTTCTCCCAGGTGGTGATAGTTGTGCTTATAGTCCCCCTTAAGTAGATAGAATATGGCTTTGGGTATATTATAATTAATAAGATCCCCATAATGGGTCCCCGTATACCCCATATTCTATCTACTTAAGGGGGACTATAACCCAAAGCCCACATGCTCAAACCCTACTTAGTTTTGCAACCCAGAAGCGCAGCGCTTAAACCCTGAATCCTAAATGCTCCCTAGACCATAGTCCCAAATGGAAATTTCCCTAAATAGGGGGGCCCCAATATAGATTCCAAAATACTACAATCCTGACTATGGGGACCCCCAGAAAGGTACCCCTAATTTTGGGAAACTCCAAAATCCTAAACTCTAAGCTCTAAACCCTAAACCTGATATGCCCCTATATAACCCCTGTATAGCCCCCTATACCTCCTTGAATGGGCATCCCAAATCCTAAACGCATAACCCCAGGTCATGCCCACCGGTAAGGATGCTCAGTGGTCACGATGGTCACCAGATCGGGGCTTTCCAAAATCAAGGGCTTAGGGTTCAGGGTTAAGGGCTGCGGGTTTGGGATTTAGGGTTTAGGGTCCATTCAAAATCAAGAGTGTGTGTGTGTGTGTGTTTTTTCCCCCCGCAGGTCTTTGGATGTAATACTGTATGAGGGTGTCCGACGAAAGATTGATCCCCTTGTCTACCGCAAACCCCATGATAAAGGCATGGAGAATGCATACTGATGCTGCAGGTAGTTCACATGGATGACATGTATCTCAAACAGATGGATTCCTGTTTAGGGCTCCCTCATATAACTCCTTAAATGGGATTGTATAGGGGACTCTTACAGGGTGTATTAAGGGGGATACTAGGAGTTCAAACTACAGCTCATGTAGGACATTCTGACGAGGTAGCTAGATTTGGCTTCATAGCCCATAGGAATATTACAACAGCCGGATAGGAAGCCCCAAAGTTTCACTTTTCTTCGGTCAGGGGGACTTAGTAAGTATACTTTTGACCCCTAGAAGCCATTTAATAACACTAGTTTCCCCATTGTTAACCTACTTACGAACTGCCCCTGACCCTCCAAGTGGGGTCTCTTGAAGAAGGTTCTGCCTGCAATGCTGTTCGTGGCAGCCGGCCTGGAAACCCAGATTGGCAACACAAAGAGCGCCATCCACCAGTCCTAGACCACGAAACCGTTAAACCCCTGGTTTAAAGGTTTACCCAGACCCTCCCATGTAGTTCCTTTTTGGGTAGTACATTACAACCCCTAACCCAGAAAACATAACAAACCCAAGAATCAACTACATAGGAGCCCTTGGATAGTGGTCTGCCAGCCCCCAAAACTTCAAAACCCAAATCCTTAATTAACTGAGTGTGGTCAGGGGAGCAGCACATCAACCTGCTGCTTGACTGGAAAGTGAACTTAACATATGCCCATTTTCCTGTATAGAAGGGTTCCTTAGGATTTTTAATGGTTGCCGGATGTCCGTTTGGGAGACGCACATAATGCGTTGAGTTTCGAGATATAGTTCTCCCTAAGCAGATAGAACATGGTATTGCGCAATATCAAAAAAGTTCCCCATATATCCCATGTTCTATGCACTTAAGGGGACCCTAAACCCTAACTATATCCGCAAGCTCAGTCCCCTAGGTCACAAGTAGGGCTCAAACCTAAACCCTGAACCCTAGACCCTGCTGATGCAATAGCAATGAGCTTACGTGTGTGCAGCCAACGTCAACAGACTTAGAGCCCTCCTTGTGAAACTGAGGGCCCAGCTGGTTTAGGGTTTAGGGTTTAGGATTAGGGTTCAGGGTTTAGGGTTTAGGATTTACAGAGGGAGTGTGCGTTTTCATGAGTTACATGCCTAGTGCTTCAGACTCGGTAAAGGCCTCCATTGCTCCGCAGATTTGAGAGATTTGGAATGAAACCACTTGAATGTCAGGAATTACATAAGCGTGAAGGGTCTTATGGACGCAGCAGGTCGTAGTTAGTGAGCATACGTTCACACGCCAGAAGATACCGCCAGTTCCCAAAAAATGGCACACCTGCTAAGTTCCCCTGGCCCTCCCAGTACTTCAGGTGTTGCAGATGGAAATAGGTCATAGAGAGAATGCGCAACTGGGTTGCCAGTCCAGGTAGAAGGCTGCATGAAATGGCCAGGAGTTGTGTTGAAAAACATGAAATGTTCGTAGAGACAACTCAGCACTGATACCGTCATCACAGTGCAGCACAGAAGGAGGGTCAAGTCTACAACCACGCCTGGGGGCCAATAGCACCCTAGGGCTGAGGGGCCCATATCAGGTCCTTCTTCCAGACCTGCAAACCTACATTGACATTTACGGAAACTCAGCGTCCTCGCCAGAGTCCTGGGAACAGGGGCTCCGAACTAAATGCGGCTCCATAGACTGAGGTCTTGAAAAAAAATGTTGTGGCTGATCATAAGCCTCCTTGAGGATCTGCATGTCATCCGATATTCTCCTTTGCGGGATATTTGTAGGTCAAGGGCCGGGTGGGGTCACGGGTATACTGACACTTCACCGGAATTCATGCTAGGCAAGGGGCTCTGGAGGGGTGTGCTCTATGTCTTCAGGCCCCTCCGTTCGTCCTAGACCGCAACGGTATTAATCGACACGTTGAGGCTAATGTTGATCTTACCTTTTGGCATGTGCCGCTGCTCGACCAAAAAACTTAAACTCTAAACCCTAAACCTGAGCCCTCAACCCATCCTTCCCAAACAGTCCAATAGATAGCACACTCAGTTCAGATGAGGAATGTGAGAAACCTTCACATGAATTAAGCCATACCTGCCTGAGGCAGTATTCTGGGCCACACCCAGCCAGCATTGCATGGCCTCTGGCCTTCCCATGGTGGACCTACCTGCAAAAAGCTCCTTGCCACAAGAGGTTCCTAGCATAGTCCCCCTTAAGTAGGTAGAATATGGGGGTATATGGGGATCGTATTATAATATACCCAAAGCCATACTCGATCTACTTAGGGGGGACTATAACCCCGACCCCATGAAGTAGGACCGTAGCTCTAAGGTTCTTGATAAGCCCCCTAAAGTAGGACCCTAGATCTATCATATGATTACAATAGGGTCTTAGCTTGGGGGGGCTGTTGCCAAGACCTTCTTATTGCCTTGGGGTGTTGTTAAGATGGTGGGTGGTGTTTCATGATATGGGCTACGTCATGTTGATGGTATTTTGAAGCAGCATCTTTTGTGCAGGTTGCGCGGCTGAGCGCGGGTTGAGGGTATAAGTCTGCGGCATTGTGAAAGGTGGTGATAGTAGTCGCCCTCGTGTTAGTGGTGGTCGTCTTCCGGCAGTGTCTGCGGCGATGGTTGCGGCAGGGTAGTGGCGGCGCTGTTGTAGCGGCGGCGGCGGCGGCGGCAGTGGTGGTCTGCGTGAAGGTCCCTACCGGAGCAGTAGCATACGCTTGGATCCTACGAAACACACCTACATTTTGTCTCTTTGGTTTATGGTAGTTTCCCAAAATAGGGGACCCCAATATAAATATTACCCCAATATAATAGGGATTTAACCAGCTACACCTCTCAGCGGAAGTTGGCAACATTCGATTTAAGCACATGACTTTTGGCAGAGTCCAGAGGGAATTAAGTTACCAACTGAGCAATGAGCTTGTAAGTGAGGCATGAAAACATAAGCAAGGGAATAAATTGTTGAGCGGGGAAACAAAATTTCACGTGGAGAGAATACTCATGAACGAATGCTGCCGCTGCGCAGGGCTGAGCGAACGTGTGTTAAGAACTCGGGCGGGGCCATTGGGTCTGGAACTAACCCTAGGGCTCCAAGTGGCCCCATGTAGGTATTGTTTATAGACATCAAGGCCAAATGTAGGTATTAAAGGAGCCCAAGAATAAACCTGAGAACCAAAATGTCAGCCGCTGCGCGGGGCTGCTCGCATGGATCGAATGGATTTACAAAATCTTTTGCTTCGCCCGGGCGTCGGGTGTGGAACTAGGTGTACGGCTATTTTGGCCGCTGCTTGGCGCTCTATGCAGATGGAACGGTTTTCAACAATCCAGCCGTTGTGCAGGGCTGTTGGGTCTGAAACTTAATTAGCTACAATTGTGTCACTGCTGTTGCAAGCTCTGTATAACTGAGCTGCATGCGCAACTCATTTCCCCGAGTCCGTCCTCGCAGCATTTGAAAAATCCATGTGGGAATTCGGCCGTCAAAGCCGCGCTGTGTTCGAGTTGCTGCATCTACACCTCATCTGCCACCATAAATCCGTCGACAACACCCAGTTCCAGTTGGGATGAAAACCGCACGGCGCTTGCGCCAAATGTTCAAGGTGTAGGGTTCTTGGTTCAGGGCTTCGGGTTCAGGGTCCAGGGAGATCTTGGTTTAGGTCTAGGGCTTCTCGCAGGCCAAGGCCATGAACCTCAGTTGGTTTAGGGCTTAGATTGGGAACTGCCCCCCATTTCAGCAACAGATGGATGATATTTAGCCCGAATATAACTAATTAGATGAGCTTTAGTCTCAACCTGAAAGGGGGTTAATTATATGAGGCATGATGACTATAGCTCACATGCAGCCCT
The DNA here is from genome assembly GCA_905231905.1 of Symbiodinium pilosum. Taxonomy (NCBI): domain Eukaryota; class Dinophyceae; order Suessiales; family Symbiodiniaceae; genus Symbiodinium; species Symbiodinium pilosum. The sequence goes on along the minus strand of CAJNIZ010003335.1, from coordinate 412,985 downwards.
TAATATAACCCCCTCTCCATTATAGACTGTTTCCTGGGTGGGGCCAGCACCCAAGGTTTAGAGTCCAGAAGCTTCCTGGGAAAATAGGGACATGCGGCATGTGTCCTCCTCCATGCCTCCCACCTGCATAGGAGCTAAAGTCTGAACTGCTAAAGAGGGTTCCATAGGGGATGCCATAGGGTTTGGGGTTTAGGGGTCTAAACTCCTGAAAGGGGGGGTTAGGGGGTTTATATTGGGTTTAGGGCTTAGGGATCTAAACTTGCTAGAGTGGGTTCGTTCGGGGGAGGGGGGGGGGTATGTAGGGTTAAGGTTTAGGGTTTAGGGATCTAAACCCCTATAAGGGAGCATTATAGGGGTTCTTCAGGGGATAACTAAGAGTTTAGACGATAGCTCATATGAGCGAATATCAGTAATTGTCAGTGTTACCAAGGGACATCGAGGGACCGTTAATAAAGGGTGGACACATGGGCACCTATGGTTGGTTGGTGTGGGCTATGCCCTAAGGGGAACCCATGTGTTTGATTTATCTGGGAAATCTGGACTGTAGCTCAGGGGCACAACCCTCCAGACAAGTTCAACTCGACTTTCTGAACTTCAAAGCCCCATGATTACCCATTCTGGAGAACCAGCAGACTTAGCAATCGAGCCACAGATGTTTGAGGGTTAGCCGGGTGTGGGTGCGTATGGTGACTAAATTCATTGTGTTTCCTACAGGCCTTAAACCCCTAAACCTTGCGCCCTGAACCCGCGCTTACATCCCAAACCTGAAGCCTTACCCTAAGGGTCCAAGGACCCGAATAATAGGGCTTCAGTGTCCAAATACTACTATTGATACAGCATTTGGCCCTAAAAGCCCTTTATTTGGGTCCTTGGACCCTTAAGGCCATCCCTTGCATCACTTTCCCTTGAAACGGTTTACCGTGGTCTTCAACCCGGAGCCCTGAAATCTAAACCCTATATCCTCAACCCTAAACCCTAAGTTTTAAAAGTCTTAAACCCTAAATCCTAAACCTAAACCCTGAGCCTACATCCTAAACTCTAAATCCCAAACCCTAAGTCCTGAACCCTGAATCCTAAACCCTGAATCTTATACACTAAACCTAAATGCTAAACTCATTCCTAAGTCTTACATCCTAAATCCTAAGCCTTAAATCCTAAACCCTAAATCCTAAGTCCTAAATCTTAGACCCGAGACCAAAAATCCTAAACTTGAAATCCTAACACCCCGAATCCTAATTCCTAAACTCCAAATCCTTAAGCTCTAAACCCTAGGTCCTCAATCCTAAACCCTAATCCCTAAACCCTAATCCCTAAACCCTGAATCTTAAAATCTAAACCTAAATCCTAAACTCAATCCTAGGTCCTAAACCCTTAAACCCTAATCCCTAATCCCTAATCCCTAAACCCTAAATCCTAATCCCTAAACCCTGAATCTTAAAATCTAAACCTAAATCCTAAACTCAATCCTAGGTCCTAAATCCTAAACCCTTAAACCCTAAATCCTAATCCCTAAACCCTAATCCCTAAACCCTAATCCCTAAACCCTGAATCTTAAAATCTAAACCTAAATCCTAACTCAATCCTAAGTCCTAAATCCTAAACCCTTAAACCCTAAACCCTAATCCCTAAACCCTAATCCCTAAACCCCTAAATCCTAACTCCTCATCCTCGAGGCTGGCCTGATGCGAGTTGACATCCAAGATTATGCGGAGGAGGGGTTTCAGGGTTAACAGAAAGCCCAATCAGGGTTTAGGATTTAGGGTTTAGGGCGTAGGATTTAGGGTTTCGGGTTTAGGGCTTGGGATTTAGAGTTTAGGGTTTAGGTTATCATGTGGTTTACATCGGTTATGAGTCATGAGTCATGAGTATAAATACCAAGTCTCCATGATGCTGCAAGCAGGGTCTAGGGTTCGGGAGTAGGGTTGTGTTCATGGCTTGGAGTCTTTGAAGTTGGTGTAGGATTTGTGGTACAAGGGCCCCGTATCCCTGGATCGCATCACAAACCAAACAAAAAATCACAAAAGGCACCGAAAACCTAAACCCTCAACTCACAACCCACACCCCTGAAGAAGGCAGGCCGTATATTCAGATTATCAGGCCCTTAAGGAGGGTCTTGGTAGGTACTAGGCAGCCTCAGGGAGCCTTGGGGATGCTAGGAAAGGTATAGGGTTTCGGGAGGATTTCAGGAGACTACCAGATATCCACCCCCCCCCCCTGGAAGCAACCCCCTTGAAGAGCTGGAGATCAGAAGTACTTCCATCCACATCCAGTTCAATGATAAATGCTACCTGTGTTGCATGCCACGGCCCATCTAAGCCCCAAACCAGGTATGCAGAAAGAGGTTATTGAATGTGCAGATGCTTCTTTGGGGCCAAGAAGAGCACGCCTTTCCGTAAGAAGCCCGAACTCTCGGGCTTCGAAGCACCTAAAGTATGTATATACCATTTGTAGACTTTAGGGTCCAAAGTATGCATACACCATTTCTAGACCTCAACCCTAGACCCTAAACCCTTTAGGGCCCAAAGTCTGCATCATTCATCTTCAGCCCTATAAACCCTAAGCCGCGTTATGCTCAGAGCATCAGGGTAAAGTAGGTCAGCCTAAAAAGGGCGAGACCGAGACTTCACGGCATGCAACCCTGGGACCCCAAGTCCCTCTTTTAGGCCCCGTTTAAGTGGTCAGTCAGATGGAGAAGAAAATGGGAGAGGACATGACTTTATTATTGAGGGTTTAGGGTTTGGATAATTGGAACATGGAAGAATCAAATGGGGAAGGAATTTGAAGCGGGGACTATCTGGGATTTATAGGGGTTGGCGGGAAGGTACCAGATGCTTGATTATCCTAGCATTCATTTTCTACAGCTAAAGCCCCTCTACCCCCTAATATCTTGAGTGCCACTATTACACATACAGGTGCGGTTTGCGCAACGTATTTGACTTCCGTAAGGTGCAAGGATTTCATGATTGGGATGAAGCGGTTACGCGGAATTTGATTGTACGCATGGAAGCCTCAGATACCCTTACTGGTGAACTGCCTGTTACATCCCTGCCGCCTACCCCATGTTTGAAATTCAGCACCGCGGGAACGCCGGCCTTAAAACACACCTTTACAAACTCAGGTTTCTTAGATTCCTGAAAGTGATACTTACATGGACCTTCAAGGACCCCATGTTCCCCTTATGCTTCCCATCTATCCCTGAGGTCCGTCCGGGTACCTCTATTTTGAGAAACTCGGAAGCCTACACACTAAACCTTTAACCGTCAACCTCAATTTTTCCCAGCCCTAAACCCTGAACCCTAAGCCCTAAACCCTAAACCCCGAACCCCCAGATGGTCCTATCTGCAGGATGGATTGGACTCGGAGGAAGACTGGACCGCACCGTTGCCTGTGGAGGCAAGGGGCCATGTTCAGCATCATAAAACTTAATGACTAGGCCTTTTTGTTTCTACAGGGCATTTCCGCTTAGTGACTACTTTTGTGAATAGTAATAGTAGCGGAAGTTGGGGGTGCAAGTTAGGGATCGTTGAGATCCCTTTTTGCTACCTGCAGTGTTCGGAGGGTCGAGCGGGACTCAGCAACTAGGAAAGTGCTGCATGCACATGCATACATACCCTAGCAGTTCTAATAGCTGGCAATCATACACCCCCCCCCCCCCATTCTATGCTTCCATGACTTTTCCCTAACTTCCCAGTATCCAGCCAGGATACTAATACCTTCTGGGGTATGTATGTATATGTATGATATCTATGTATGGAGGGTTAGTGCACAGTACGAGGATGATAGGACACATGTGCATACTTGCTGCGTTTCCCTGAACTTTCAACTATCCACGACGGTGCGGGGCTTCTGCGGGTGTTTCTCTTGATTGAGATGGATATGAAATGTGGTGATGCAGCGTTTAGGCATGGATTTTACGTGGACTTTGGAGATTTCGCGGTATGGTAGCTTGAAGGATGTGAGCTACGACACGCAACAAGTCCTACTTTGCTTCTAGAGGGCTTCTTTCTGTTCAGAAGAAGGAAATACTATTTATTGACTGCAATGGGACCCTTAAACCCTGAGCCCTAGACTGGAGTATAGTATCCTATAATATCCCTATACATATCCTTATATGTACCCCTATTTAAAAACCCTGCAAAGGTACCCCAAAGGCAGCCGTGATCTCAGGCAAAGGTTGCAGTGGCTTCTATAGCTTGAGATGGCTGCCACGTCTCAAACCGAGGGTTTAGGGTTAACCTTGGTTCCAGCAAATTGTCAGTCCCTATCCCTAAGGGTCCAAGGTCCCAAATAATGGGTTTCAGGGCCCAATACTATTCTATCATTGGTATTTGGGCTATTATTTGGGTAGCCCAAAATGTTCCATGTACCCAATAATTAGGTACTTGGGTTTTGGGTAATCGTAATTATACTATTGTAAGTACATGATTATTAGGCACTTGGGCCCTGGGTTCAACCCTTGTGCTATGCAACACAGGCTCGCCATAATATCGATCGGAAGAAGAATTTCGGCCTGGCCACAAACGAAAGGTTAGTCGTGCTCCGCATCTGGCTCATCAAAAAGTTAAAAGGCCGTCCTGCCAACTACAGTACTGTACTCCTACTATACTGGGTAAAGGAGACTTCTCGTGCAATAAAACGTAGACTTGCATGGACTTTGTTATTCTCATAGCTGGGCCCAGAACCCTGCATAGAAGTGGGGTAGGCCATATGAGGCCAGTTGTGTAAGTAGGGGGTTGGCAAACTATCAGCACGCCTCCAAGTAGGGTTATCAGCCCAGTGAGGCGCACTACCTTAGCCCCATAAAACCTCCATGTAAGCCCTGAACCCTCAACACCATACATCGCTACATATCCCTATATGCCCCTTTACATTATATATATATATATCCCTGTACATGTGGCAGTGATGGGAGGTTCCCTCCGGCGGCGCTCCAATGTTGGCGCCGCTTGCTTGTCGGTGATCTTTTCGGGCTCGTTTACGGGCATAGAGTATATTATATACCTGGAACACAAGGTTCTCGTCTTTACCGCTTTTCTGCGGTCTAAAGTTACTCTAGGTAGGCTTTAGGATTTAGGGACTTGGGTTGTTAAAAGTTCAAGTCCTTTCAGAAGCTTTGCGGACACGGGCTATATAGGGATATATAGGGCTTCGGGTTTAGGGAGTGCCACAAACTGACATGGAGGCCCTACAAAGAGGCCTGTTGCCGATGCTTTAAAAAGATAGCCCGCCATGATCCTGAATGCCGCGTGTAAACTGCTCTTGTTCGATCTTGAGCAGCAGCTTTCATACAATTTGACGGAGCCACGCAAAGCACGCTGACGCTGTTTTCCTTTGGCCCCTTACCCCAGCATGTGAGCCAGTAATCTCATGATATAGTTCCGCAAGCCCCAAACCCTGAGCGCTGTAATGGCAAAGCGTTTTGCTTTGGAGGTTTCAGGTTTTCTGGTTCCACTATGCAAGCATGCTTGCTGATTTTGCGCCACAAAGCTTGGATGACACGATGCTTCTTCTTGCGTGTACAGCCGTCTGCAGGCCACCAGCCCCGCAGACCAACTTAGTGAGTCCTACATATGGGCTATAGTCTACACTCCTTGAAGGGGGTTTTTATAATGGATTATATAGGATTACTAGAGGGGTTATGAGGGGTATGCTAGGAGTTTAGACTATGGCTCATATGGACAGCCAGCATTGGACAACCCTGATCTTAAACAACCGCTATTCCCAAAAGCGTTGCAAGAGCAACATTTCCCTGCAGCAGTCTGAACGTTGAACTATGGGACACTCAATCTTGAAGCAGGAAGACCTGGGGTTAGAGCTTGGTCTCCCAGGTCGTCTTTCCGGTGCTTTGGACATGCTGCGTCCCATGTACGAGCTACTTATTTACTCGAACTTTTTTCACCAAGTGATGCTCACTCAATCTGACGTTTGAAGTCGTTTGCTTTGCCCACCTGGACAGAGACGAAGAGGCGTCTACTAAGTCCACCGATTGGCCGTTTTCGTCGCCAATCAGCCAGATTGTGCACGAAGCAAGCTGCACATTCGTGGAGGCTGAACATCGTGATCCCCCTAAACCCTTACACCCTAAACGCTAAATAGTAGTTTTCAATTTCTTGTCTATTATCCCAATAAAACCCCGGGCCGAATGTGTTTTCCACAAAGTCCTCAGACTGGTGCAAGTCGTTGTGCTGCGATAGATCAGGAGCCAAGGCAAAGTTCCGCCCATCTGCCCAGGTCTGGGTTTATAGGGTTTACCTGGACCCCTAAAGTATGTAAAATAATGGCCTTTATGGCTATTATTATGGGTTTAGGGCAATTATTTTACATACTTTTGGGGTTTAGGGTCTAGGGTTCCCCTCCACTCATCCCAGGTCCCGGACATCAAGATCTGTTTCAGTCGCAGCTCTTCAGGAAAGTTGCAACACCACCGTTTAGAAATGACAAGTGAGGTTTTTAGCATGCCCGGGACACCTTCTCTGTCGCCTGCAGACAGAGTATGAATACCACTTTGTAGGGTTACCATCCCCACCATGCACACCCTTAAACAGGTTTGCTGCTAAAGAACTCATAAGTTACTAAAGTAAGAAAACCTATTTCTTATTATTACATACCCATGATCTTGCAACTTAGCTTAAGTTCCTGAACAGCAGCCCAGTAAGACGTGTAGGGGTTACTGCCTGCCAACAACTTCATCACGTCATCACGAAAGGCCTAAGCCTAAGGTTTAACCCCAAACACTAATCCTCGAGCCTAGCCCCCTAGACCCCAAGAGGATCGGGACATTCTGCTCAGAACTGCTACATAATTTCTCAGTATCCATCAGGTTACCACAATATTGACAACACCAACGCATGTGGATGGTGAATGTACATCCAAGGCCTAAACTTCACTACAGAACCCCTATCTGCGTGCCTACATGAGCTATAGCCTAAACTCCTTATAAAGAGGTTATATAGGGGACTATATAGGGGAGTAGTATAGGGGTTATTGAGGCGGATACTTGGAGTTTGTATTATAGCCTACCTGTAGCAGGGCCCGCAACTGGGTTTGCCAACTTTTGGGTCCGGTAATTGGAGAAAAACGGGCGATGGTCAACAACTCCTGGCTGCGCGCCGAATAGCAGTACAGCCCGTATAAACTGCACCCGCAACATTGGGGACTACATGAACCCTAAATTCCTAGTATGTACCTTCAGACACCCAAAAAAGTGTATGTAACCAAAAAAATTATTGGAGGCCCATTAAATTACCAGAAAAGCTTTTGCAGTTTCATCTGCCCACGGAAGCTGTGGTTTAAAGCCTTGAACAGTGAAGCCCTGCTTCGAATCCTGAACCCGAACCCCTAAAGAGTCTAAGGGTCCTCTAGGCATATCCCCCAAACCCTAAACTACAAATCCCAAAGCCCTTAATCCTAAAACCCTGAACCCGATAAACCCTAGATCCTAGACCGTTGGCCCTAAACCCTATAAAAGTTACCCAAACCCGTAAACCTCTAAACCCTAAAGCCACTCCTCCGAGAGCCTAGGTCTCCCTTTGCCCTGACGCCCACTGCTGGAGGTAGCCATGCCCCTGCGGTTTAGGGTTTAGGATTTAGGGGTTTAGGGTCCAAGTACCCAATAATCATATACTTACCCAAACCCTGTACTATAATTACTTTTACCCAAATCCCACGTACCTAATTATTGGGTACATGGACCCTCTGGGGTAGACTCAAGGGCCATAGTTTTTAGGATTGTGTGTGCTTCGGGCTTTGAGTTTAGTGTTTAGGGCTGGGACTTCGGGTAGGGCTATACCTGAAATAACCCTAAACCCTGAACCCTCGACAAAATGAAATTTGGAATAATAGATGGTTATGACTATGTTCAGAGCTTGTGGGGTATATTCCCCCAGTTTCCATTTCATTTTCCATTTTCTTTTCCATTTGATTCTCCATTATAGGGGGATAATCCCTTAATATAAGTTCCTTAAGAGCAACCCAGTTGTTTTATCTGCTTTTGAGGTCGAGGTTGGGTTTCCAGAGGGCCCAATACCTCTTAATTAAGGAGTATATCCTAAAGGGTATTAAGGTTCCTAATATGAATCAAGCTCTATTCCTTAATTAAGGGGTCTGGGGCTCCCTGGGTTTAGAGTTGGGACATCATAGGGTTTCGTGTTGGAGTTGAGATTCGGGGCTTTAGGATTTAGGCCGGGACTTCGGGTCAGAGTTTGGGGCTTTAGTTACCCCAACCCCAGACCCTCTGAAAGTCGTATACTGGTTGTAGGGTCTTTTTTTTATAGGGCTTGGGTGAACTAACATCACAACGTTACTTGGTATACATCTCTTCATAGCCTTCAAATAGCCGCAGTTTCCATTTTGTGTTCCATAGTCTTTTCCATGTGATTCTTCAGTGTTTGGGTAGTACCCCGGCATTAAGCAACCTAAGCTCATTACCCCATCAAAGTTTATGTGGTGTTTAATTTTGTATATGATACTTAATACTAGACATGAAGTTAGATACCGCAAAAACGGGGCAGGGCAGAAGCGTCTAGGTATAGCTTCAACATCCAGAAATCAATTCTCCCAACACACTCAGCCCTCAACCCCTGTACCCCAAAACCTTAAACCCTCAACCCTAAACCCCCAACCCTCGAACCCCAAACCGTCAAACCCTCAAACCCTAACCCTTCAAGCCCGAAACCCTCAACCCTAAACCCTTACAACCCTCAGCTCTCTCCGCCTCTCTCTCTCTCTCCTCTCTCTCTCTCTCTCTCTCTATGTATCCCCTAGAATAGTAGTTTCCATTGTTTTTTCCATTATCCCTATATAATCCCCATATATTCATATCCTATAATCCCTACATAGTCCAATTATAGTAGTTTCAATCTTCTTTTCCAGTATCTCTGTACAGCCTTAAACCCTAAACCGTTAAACCCCTTAAAACCAGAAACCCCAAACCCTTAAACCCTGAACCCCTAAACCCTAAACCCTAAAACCCTAAACCGTTAAACCCGTTAAAACCAGAAACCCCAAACCCTTAAACCCTAAACCCTTAAACCCTTAAACCCTAAACCCCTAAACCCTAAACCCCTAAACCCTAAACCCCTAAACCCTAAGCACTGTTCAGCCCTTAAGTGCAGGCCACCCCCGGGGCTAGCCTGCGAGCAACATGCTTCGCGGCACCTTGGCATGCCCAACCGTTGGATTAAGGGTTTTAGGGGTTAGGGGTTTAGGGGTTTAGGGTTGAGGGTTTACGCGGGTTGGGGTTTTAGGGTTTACGGTTTGAGGGATTTAGGGTTGAGGCTTCAAGGGTTGAGGGTTTTGGGGTTTCGGGGTTTAGGGTTTTAGGGTTCAAGGTTTCAGGGGTTGGGGTTATGGGTTTAATCATAAAACTCCATTGCAATGCTGCTTAGACCTCCCTGCTGGTTCAGTTAAGGGTGCTGCTTCACAAGTTTTTTTTTGCAACATTTAAGAATGCTGCTTTGTGTTCTCTTGGGACTTATTGTCGCCTAACCTGCAAATCGACATGCAACATGCATTCTTTAGATATGTCTTTCTGCATTCGTGAATTCAGGGTCACACAGTCGGAAACTTTTTTTTCATCCTCAGCCAGTTTGTTCAGAAATCTTTGTGTCATGAGCATTGCATGACTTGGCACAGTAGCCACAGCCTTCCAGAATTATGATGTCCTTCTGCGCTTCTGTTGCGCTTTCAAGGCTTCAGAAGCCCAATGCCAGCAGATGTAAAAGCTTTGTCCCATACTTCTCTTCTTGGCCGGCATGAGCGCCGCGAAGGTGCACTTGGTATCAATAGATTCTGGAGGTAGCCCGGGGTTATAGCTCGCTGAACAAGAGGACCTGATTGAGCATGAGTCTCGTAGCAGGACCCCTTAATTTAATAACTTGAAACCTCAAACTATTTACTATCTTTATTCAAGCAAAATAGTTACCTTCAGTTAATCCGAGAATCTTTCCATCATGACTCGCGTTCGATGTCAATCTAATCTGGAAGTGAGGAAGCATGCTAGTTTTGTGGACCACGTGCACGACAACAACGTCCTTCGGGTCTAAAGGGAAGCGTTCCAACAGCCACGGCTCCACAGCTGTTGCCGTGGACATCAACTTCCGGCTTTTTTTGTTTTTTGCATCATCATTTTCCTTTGCAGCATGCTCTTTCTCTTCTGGATTGGGGTTCTCAGCACATTCTTGTTGAGTAGCATGTTCTTGCTTCGCTTCATCGGGCTCATCCGGAATGAGCAGGTCCTGCACTTGATAATTCGAAGAGGTGAAATTATTGAATGAAATTTCTTGCTGCATTAGGATTCGAAAGAATAGACATCAGCGAGCTATTATGCTTCTTATTTTAAGCTCAAGCCGCCTGGTCCTCTTGTACCTCGTGCAACAGCATGTTTCGCGCAGCCGTGATTGCTGCATCATCTTCATCTTCGGCTATATCCTTGATTTTGGTTCTACAGTTGCAAAGATTAAGGCATTCATGTCATGATGCGGAATTAAGATAAGCCAAGAATCGCAGTCCGCATCTTCCACGTTCTCTTCGTGGTCTCTCTCTTCCTTTTTTTTCTTTTTGGATTCCAGCTCCTGCAGCTTGTTTTCCAGGGCTGTAGCTTCCTCAGGTGTCAAATCCTTCATGACCGTGTCCAATTTGGTCAGCTCCCGGATCTTGCAAATTCTGGTTGCCGTTTTCCGCATGCTGACATTGTGAGCTCTCAGTAGGTGACTCAAGGACTCCGACGAGACTTTGAAGATATCCATCGTGCGCAAGAGCGCAATCAGACAGGAGTATCCTTTGGCACTCCTTCGGATGAAAAGACAAGAGCCCATCTTGTCAGCCAGGTTGCCCATCGTCAAGTGGCAACTGTAATCGTAGACCAAGACCTTTCCGGACGTGACTTGAATCATAAAGATTTATTGAGGGTAATTACAAGAACTGCAGGCAAGTGACATCAGAAAATTTGGGAAGAAGCGTAGCAGGGGAATTCCTGGTGGTTCCATTGAACCATTGAAATCAGCATAAGTCAGAACATGAACTTGTAGCTTCATTGCTGTTGAGGAGCACATTCATGTCGGGAACCAGGGCTTTTACCGTTTCGTTCTCGAGCAAGCAATCCCGGAATTTCTCATGTCGGCAGCTCGCAGGAATCCGCGATTCATCTATTTTGGGTTCGGGAAGGCAGCCGCGAAATTCCGTGTCCATTTCTAGGAGAGGCCAGGCCTGAATAGCAAGCCGTAAGGTTACCCGGCCTATCACAAGAAATAAATGTAAACTCGATCAGAAAAGAGGCGTACACGAGACAAGGGGTATTGCCAAGAATGATGTGCCACTTGCCATTGATTTCCATGACCATGCCCCGTTGCAGGAGCCCAGCCGCCCAGAATCGATCAGCAACTTCAGCCGAACTGAGTCCCATCCTGTTCCAATAACACATAAAAGTAGTTTATGAAGTGGATGACGTCATGAAATGGAGTCACGTGTAAGCATTATGTGGCAAGTGAGGCCTCTGACCCGTCAGGAAAGCATTCATGGCAGAAATGTGCTGTCTCGTTTCGTGGTAGGCGGTGGTCGTGGAGTAGGTCTTCAGGATGTCATCCACACTGATTTTGTTGCCGCAACAGCCTTACAGCCCAAGAGAATAACATGTTTTCTGCGTTTCGAAAACCAGAACCCAGATTTTGTTAATATTACGATACGTCCTATTTCTTACTACATGCGGGCAGTTTCAGCATGAACTCACAGTTGTTCATGGGCGGCGCAGCCGCGGCATGCTCTGCATGACATGACACATGATTCACGAGGCAAGTCGGCCATCATGAGTTTGGCTGGTACATGCTCACGCCCATTTTGCACAAGTTACATATTCTTAATTTCCACGTTCATGCCGGCGGCTGCGGCCGCATGTCATTCATGACCTTGTGCTTTCATGCCGCGCGAGCTGCATGGAATCACGTTTGCGTGCGGCATGATCGCATAACATGCATGTTATCATGGAGCATGGTAATGGAAGAATTCCTTTCCAAACGTCGTGAAGCGTGGAACGGACAAAAAGAACAGTAGTTCTACAGAACCAGATGCTGTTGGGAGATGATTCGGGCTTCCATATGTTGGCGCGAAGGTTCCTGACTTCGTTGCCCTCGTAGTCCGCACTCTCTAGCTGCACGGCTTTCAATTTCACTGTCTCAGGCTCCGGTGGGCATCTTTGCATTGTCGAACGCACAGCTACAGCCTGTAAACCCGGCAAACAAGCTGTCTCACGCTTGCTGCTTCTCTTGATACTGTCCTGCATGCTGGAGAACACATCCTCCACCAAACTTGATGAGCTTGCTTGAGGAAACCATGCGCGGAGAATGTCCTTCACCGGGGGGGTCACTTCATAGTTGGACGATTCCAGAGCACCCTGCACTTCCCGGTACACTTGATGCTTCGTTTGTGGACAGAGAGTCGCCAGAGCGCCAGCAGAGGCAGTGCACGACTCCATCTGGAGCACGAGGGACCATTCTTCTTTCATGCGCTTTAAAATATCCTTGTTCCACTGCTTTTCAACATTGACCCCATCTTCATACAGGAGCCCTCCAGCACAGTGAGGGCAAGATTGCAGAAGACTGGCATACTGTAGGAGCTCGTACACGGATGCAAGAACGGTGTCCAGAAAGACACTCAGCAAACCATAATCTTCAGAATGACGTTGCAGGTCGATCACGAATGCCTGACGACATCTCTTGCCCGCAAACCCTGTTCTAGAATTTCTGTCTTCACCAAATTCCTTTGGTTTCAGTCCGCGAAATGAATCTACAAGTTCACACGAAATCAGGGGCCAATGATTTCCTTCCTCATCCGGGTAAACGTGCATGAATGACAGAGCATGTCATGTATCTGGACTACGTGACGTCAGCTCTAGAAACGTGACTCAGGAAGTCACATATTCCACTTCCCGTCTGCTCGTACCGCCGTGGACTACCATATGACGTCGACACCATGTCTACTCTTCTTGGCAAGAACAATGGGACAATCATTCTAAAAACACCGTGCACGTAAGCCATGACGTGTTAATCTTAGCCTTACCTTGTTAACAACCACAATGATCAGCTGCTGGTTGCTTGTGCGGCCAGCATCTACATTAATGAGGAGAGATGGCCATATTGAATGTTCGCTAACATGTATGTACAAGGCTCGTCACTTGTCTCTACTCTGGGTGAAGTGCAGACAAAGCAAACTACGGTGCCGGAAGTTCAAGCTGGCCGGATGCATTTTCTCACGCGCAGATGGGCTCACACAAGCATACAAGGCCCGCAAGTGGCCCGGTTCTGTCTCAACTATGATCTGTGGGTAGGCCCTCAACAGATCTCAACTGCACGTTGCATTAATTGCGAGCTTCCTGAGTGCGGATCATGGAATCAAGGCAGAGCCACTGGATGACGTCGATCCTACGATGATGTCACGATTGGCCTGCCACCACTGATCAAAAGCTCGAATCTGCAACTTCCACCCGCGTAGCGCAGACTCCCACACTCTCTTGCTGGAGGTTTCCACCATATCGCGTGGTGTGTTGGGCGGTGTGGGACTGTTGGAAGGAAAGTGATAGTGACTGCAGTGTTTGGCCTGAAGGACCGCATGGTAGTCGTCCTTGGCTTTGATAACCCCCAGGATCTGGAGTCTCTTCTGCAGCCTTTTCTCATCCTTCTGAGCGCTGATGAGAGCATCCTCCATTTCGGCGCTCAAGGCGGTCATCTCGGGGAGGACGCTCAAGAACGGATGAAAGTTTACTTCGAGCCCGCATGCCGTATTGCAGTCGACATGAAGCAATGGCATTTCAATGAAGACATAACTCGCGGCGGTTGGAAAAGAAAAGTAGTACTTCAAACAATCTACGGTAATCTCTAACAAGTGCTAGGAAGTCTGTGAACACCAGCATGAAAACGGGTCAAGCTACGTTCGCACCATCCGTGCCGCCGGAGAAGTCTGCTTCCAAGTCCAGTCTCCGCAGCATATCCCGACCAATGCCAGATGAGAAGATACGCCAAATCTCATTGGTCCATGCCGAGCTGTTCACGTGACGAATGTAGTCGTGGTTGCCACCGGGAACGGCTTTTTGCCGTTGCTGGGTTGCACAGAACAATTTACGTGCTACACACGAGACACGCATGACCACTTAGCATTCCGGCCAGGACACAAGCCGTAGGGCTAGAGAACAGAAGGGCTGCATTAGCTGGCCAACTGCGTGGAAAAGTCGTTGACAGTGCTCATCCATCAAAGCCTCGCCAAGGAATGTCACAAAACAGTTCGGCCGTGACGTGGAACGCGCATCCGAATCTAACCCATTAGAGACGTGGAGCTGAAATCACAAGGTCCAGAACTTTGTCGAACGTGGCTTTCCCTCCTTCGGCCGTTTCCGGTCCAGATTTGGCGAACGGATTTATACCTTCCTGTGCTCATGAGGTCATGACAGGAAATCAGTACGTGTGAAAACATGACAGCAGACCAAGCATTCCGAGCGAATACGGACAGCCTCCATGCACGACCATAGAAGCAAGAGCAAGTTGGCCGAGTACTGGAATGATCTTGCAAAGAATCCCCAGCTCATCCATCGCTTCTGTTCGAAGGAGGAAGTACCTTTCCTCGTCGCCGCGATACACTAGCAGCAATACTTGTACAACATTTGCGTAATCGCAATCAAAGCACTTGCAGACATCATTCAGGATGGAGCAGATTCGTTCGAAGGACATCTCATCCAGCTCGCCCGACGTCAAGTTGTTCCTTGCATGCCCGGGAAGTGCATGACGCACAAATTGTTGCTGAAAAGCTCTGCCAGGTGACTCCCTCAAAATCGAATGTCCAAATATCTCTTGGAGACTGTCTCCCTTTTCGGCCTGGGTCCGCAAACACTACACCATTGCATAATCTCGTGGGAAATTCGCTTCTCTGTTAAGACGAGAGGCAATGGCAAGATAACGGAGACCAGCTGCTTTCCAACCTTGTCCTAGTCGAGCCGTGTGCCAAGGAGCCCGTCGGCATTTGAAGAGCCACGTGGTGAGAGCAAACATTCCTCATATTTCAGCACGCGAACAGAAACAAAAAGGAATACATCTTATTGCAAGCTATAGTCGCTTCGTGTGACGGTTGCAGTGGAGTACTCGCAGAAAGAATGCATGCAGCTTGTGCCTGTCCATCCATCTTGCATGTAAAATGTGTGTCGGGCGCACAAACACTCACAAAGCATTGCATGACGCGAATTTTAGGTCCTAGCTGCAGTTCATCTCTGACCAACCGCACGGCCACATCTCGCGAGTGAAGAAATTGAACAGCAGCAAAGAGGGGGGAACCTTCGTCGGCCCCCAAAACAAGCCTCAAGTGACTATTCTCCATGTACTCGCATGGCGCATCCCATCTTGAACATCCAGTGTTCTGGTCCGTAACAAAGGGAATGTTGTCATAATGCGTTCGCATCTCGCATGAAGTATCGATTGGACGCAGAATCGTCTCCGGTGTTGACAGATCAAGATCCAGCTGGTTTAAACAGTTCAGCACGGCCCGCAAGTGCTCGCGAGCCGCGAGCTTTCGCTGCTTGATGCCACTGATGGCTCGAGGCCTTGGATTCATGAGGCACTGAAACTTAGCGGGAATATATTTGCACCTGAGCTTGTCATGATGAGAGCGTCCGAGAAGCATTTTGGCAGCCGATTTGTACTGTGTGTCCTTCTCAGTGAAACGTGTGGACATATGATCCATAACCGTACGAGCTGCTTCCATTTTCGAAGAATTGTCCGCAGTGGAGAAGTGAATGTCCGACATCCGTTGAAGAACCCAGCTAATCAGCGTTTCGTTGACCACAATCAAAGGACACCAAACCTTACAAAAACATAAACGGCGGGCTAGTACTGCGCCACTTGCGACGAAGCTACGTCCATCTTGGCTTTCGGAGATGCATCGACAATCATACACACGGAGGGAATCTTCATTCGCTCCAACTCCTACGCGCAGAGCCGATAATGCAAGTCATTGGCATGAAGCCTTCGCACAAGTGCACCTGATGTAAGATGGTGGCACTTCGCCGCCAGTAACGGAAAATGAAATCGCACGCCTGCCTTTTCAAGGGAGAAGAGTGCTCATGTACTTGCCAATTCTACGTGCACATGCATCCTGCCTGTGAGCGTGCGCCGGTGCAAGTTCTGAAACGCCCAACTCATGCAATGTCAAATTTTCCTGTTGACCGTAGAGTCCAGTCTTCCTTTGAAGAAAACGGCTCAGAGCCATCACGTTCTTAATCTTTCTTTCCCGCTTCAGTACCCGACCATCCCTTGGTTCATTGGTGGGAGTCAAGAAATGCATGAAGGAAAGCACGGACAACATCTAATCTTATCTGAGACTAGACACTTTTTGGCTGGATGACAGGTGTCTCCGCGTTCAGGCGTAGGAATTTCGGCATTCAGCATAGTTCCAACGTGCTGCTCCCCCTTCTGCGCCAGCAAATGCAGGCATCTCTTCTGGAGTCGGCTGGCTTCCAAGTCCTGGCCATCCTGAAAGCATGTAGTGTATAACACGATTCGTTACTAAGACACGCCAAGAGGAGTCCTGCTGCAGTGGTTCACCGTGAGGAATACGAAACATGAAGAGAGCCAGCAGCGCAATGTGAATACCTGCCAGGTGATGGCACAAGCGGCGGCGGGTCATGAGAATGTAAGACTCCAACCCGTATTCAGCTCTGCTTGCGCCCTCGTAAGCATCTTGAATTTCATCCACCTCGAAAGACCATGACACAGAAAAGTGTTGGAAGGATTGCGGAAACAATAATATCATCCGTGCCTCTCCCTGATTCCCAGATACTCCAACGCACCGGCCAGATGACCGAGATCTACGTGCCAGTTCCGAATCGAAACTTGACCTCGTTTGTGTACAGAGGAGAATTCAAGCACATGTAAACATCCCGTGCGAAACCACGTGTAACATGAGTCACGGTGCATTGAGACACGGCCGGCAGAAGAGGTAACGTGAAGTCACCCGGGCAGGTGTTGCCGATCAGTGTGGTCATTACTTCAAGAATAGTCTTCTGGGAACCCAGGCTACAAGACCGCACTTGCAGAGGAGAAACAGCCTCACAGCACATGCAATCACGTACGCTCATATGATATGTGTCTTATGATGACGTGGCGCCACCACGTACAGCGCAGGCAGCGTCCAGCCGTCGAAGGGAAGATGGAGGCATTGGTCCGAGAGCTGTCTCTTTCGGCCCTTGTAATTCTCGTGCCTCAGAATGTGTCGGTCCAGGTCCAGGTCCACGGCTTCCGCAAATTCGAATGCCACCGAATCGGACCTAAACAACATGCGCAGCACGAAGACCCAACGCATGCCTCGTCATTCAATGCAGCAAAGTAACATTTTCGTAAACCAGTTGCCGAATTGCTGCTGTCGTTTCAGCATCTTCCATGTCTCTTCAACCCGCCACAGGCGGCAATATCCATCTATGGCATTCTGTTCTTCCACCTCGTGAAGTTGATTAAGGCAAAACAAACATGCTTCAACACGACTAATTGCCCGTCCTGGTGAACTTGAAGAACTCCTTGCAAGCCGTGAGGATGCCGCAGGGGTAGAAATCTCACTTCCGTGGAGCTGTAACCCGCACTTACCGCCGCAGGTGAATCTTGGGATGACATGTTTGCAGGCCGGCTCGGCGAGGCATCCTCAGCTGGACACTCCGGTTTCGGAGCAAAACGCCTGGGACGAAGGCATAGGCCCACTCGGGCAGCCTGTGTCCGATACTTGTCCAAGCAGTCCTGTGCAGAATACGTCTCACTGATCATTAGGTGCCGTGTTTGCGGGTCGCAACATGAAAGCATGCTTCGTGAATACTTTCGTGCAGTTAAGGCTGCACCGTCCTCCCACACGTGGGGCAGCATCTTTTCATCAGTAGTGCCCATCTGAACACGATTATCCAGAAAGGCCACTTTGCC
>CAJNIZ010003335.1:373749-394952 GCA_905231905.1 Symbiodinium pilosum | reverse complement strand
ACCAACAACAGATAGAGCTGAAAAGGTGCGGGATGAAAACAATCCAAGCAGCACGTTTAAACGAACAAGAACGCATGCTGAAGCAGATGGGCAATGGAAACTTATGATTTAAGGGTTTAGGGTTTGAGGGTTTGGGGTTTATGGGTTTACCGGTTTAAGGGATTAGGGTTTGGGGTTTGGGATTTTAGGGTTCAGGGTTGAGGGTTTAGGGCTTGGGTTTTGAGGATGGACACTGAAACGGGAGCTGGGGTCTATAGGGTATGTTTTATGAGGAGGTGTAAGAAAATTGACCTAGTAATGGAGAATTCAGGGGTTTAGGGTGGAGGGTCTAGGTTTTAGGGTTTGATTGGGTATATGGTATATACAGATATAGGGGTAATGCTGTAATGAAAGAGAACCAATTCGAAAAGAGCATGGAACATGAAACGGAAAACACTATTCGAGGTTTAGGGCTTAGGGTTTCACGGGTTTACAGGGATTTCGGGTTTACAGGGTTTATACGGTTTTATAGAGTTCATAGGGTTCAGGACCTAGGGTCTATAGGATTTAGCGTTTTTACGGCTTAGGATGTAGGGTGTGCGGTGAAGGATGAGAAGCGCTGTGATGGTGAAGTGGCAATTGGTCAAGCGTGGCACCTTGATACTTGCAAAAAAAAACAGGTAGAACTCACGACTTAACCTTATAGCAACCCAGAGGATCCAGGTAGCTAAATATTATATACCTATGGCCCAGAGGGGTTCCCATATAACTACTTTAGGGCCCCAAGTATTTACCATACAGCTATATGCACCCTTTGGGAAAGACAGAAAGACAACAACAGCGTAGAACATTTTGGTTGGCGGCCTTCAGGGTAGAACAGTCTGTGGGAACCGCTGTAGGTTATGGGTTATGGGGGGAAAATATGGGACTACCTGGTTATATCAGGCTTTTTTAAGGATTATATAAAGGTTATATAATTCTACCAAACCCTAAGCCCCAAACCCTAAAACCAACCCTATATAGGAGCGGGGATTCCTTCTACAGGTTCTAAGGGGGCTTCCCAAGAGTAGTTGAAATAGGGGTGGCCGAGAGCATCTTGCAAGGCATGGGATTTGTTGCTTTCAACGCAGAGGGGTCTAGGGTAAGGGGGGGGGGGATCCTATTATTAGGGGTACCCTTTGGGGGGTCCCCATAATCAGGATTCTAGTATTTTGCGGTCTACAGTCCCCTCATTTTAGGAAACTACCATATCATCATCAGACTTAGGACGTAGTGTTTTGGGCTTAGGGATACCCGAGCCCCCAAAGTACGTAGAACACTTGCATGTTGGAATATAGTTATGATTGCAGGCTCAGGGAACGCAGAACATTGTTGGGTTTCTTTTTTGGAGGCCTTTTGTACCCACCCTAGACCCTAAATCCTCAATTGAGATCCGCAGCACCTATTTTGGATTTGGCACTGGGCTGGCAAGGCATAGGGTTGGGTTCCCAAAAAGTGAGCCCCAAAGTTTAGGACACAGAGTTAACCTATCATGTAACCCCATCAAGCCCCCTCTAAAAAGGACACTGGTCTATGGTTCCCTTTGAGGTTTCATGTTAGTTGGGGGGGGGCCGGGTAGACCCAAAGCATTGCGAAGCTTGTTATCGCCGAAAAACAGGACCTTCAGTTTATGGGAACACCCATAGAAAGGCCAAACAAACAGGCCCAAGGCCAAATGCATTCTTTAGGGTTTTAGGGTTGAGGGTTCAGGGTTTTGGGTTGAAGGTTTAGGGTTCAGGGTTTAGGGTTGAGGGTTTGTGGTCGAAGGTTTAGGGTTTAGGGTTTTCTCTCTGAGCCTACGGCTTGCACAAACGATTTTATTTCAAAACAAGGCAAAGCCTCAAACCTAAGCAACTAAAGAAAGGGTGAAGAATTACGGGTTTAGGGCTCAGGGCCTTTCATTTACTGTAATCATGAGGCACCTCGCTGGGTATAAGGACTGACCACCGTTGGTAAAACACATAACAAAAGCCTGATTATTTCTCCGAATATGATCTTATACAAGTGTGGTATCCTACTATGGTTGGTATTGCTGCTTATGTGTGGGCCTCTTCAGAAGGCGATGACTCGTCAAATCTCAGATGCATGTGTCGGAAACTCTACAGAGTCTACTGTGCTTATGGGGTCTCCAGTCTCCCCCACCCAGAAAACGTCTCAATTGGCATTAAAGAATCTTATGTTAGGGGAGTAGCATTGGGGGGGTGGTAAGAGAATCCATAGATTCTGACCACCAGTGGCGGTAGAAGCCTATTCTTGGAATTATATACCCTAAGCCCAATACTTTCGCCTTGTCGTAGTCATTATACAACAACATAGGCTTCGGCACTCAACCCCTATAAACCCTCAAAGAAACCTAGTTTCCAGTGTGCGTGTTTTTTCAGAGTCTGTTCCAGCTCATTCTTCATTGAACCTAAGGCCCAAACCACCACCCCTCAACCCAAACACGAAACCCTAAACACCCAAAAAAAACAAAGCATCCCTGCCCCCAGGCGTCTCGAGAAGTGGTGAGCTGAGCACAGCATGTGATTTAAAAAGAGCGAGGCCTTGCCTGAAGGTTCTAGGGCTTTAGGGTCAAGGGTTTGGGGTTTAGGGTCAAGGGTTTGGGGTGTAGGGTCAAGGGTTTGGGGTTTAGGATTTTAGTGTTTAGGCCTTCGGGTTCTATTTCTGGGCCGGAAACATAGATTTTTAAAACAAGCAATACGGTTGTAGGGTTTAGGGATTTAGTGTTTAGGCTTTAGGGCTCAATGGTCGGCTAGGGATGACATATAGCGTTATATAGGGATAGAGGAAAAGAACGTGGAAACTAGTGTAATTGGCTCTATGGGGATTATACAAGATTATAAAATATAGGGTATACATAGGGTGTAAGGTTTTAGTGTTTAGGCTTTAGGGTTCTACTTTTGGGCCGGAAACATAGACTATTCTGAGGCCTACAGAGTATAACCTACTTTGGGACATGCAGTCTATGATCATTATCTGCTTTGGGCCTGAAATCTACAAACAACACCCGGGTCATTCTCATAGTTATGGGTCCCTTTTGGTTATAGAGTATATAACGGCACTAAATATTTAGGGGGACCATAATGTGACCCTAATTTAGGGAACTACCCTCTACCCGAAACCCCAAATGGTAGCTACCCCTAATTTGGGGAACCCTAAACGCCAATGGGACCCCAATTTTAGGAACCCCCAACCCTAAACCCGAAACCCTAAACCCTACCCATAGCGACCTCAATTTTGGACCCCCCCCCCCCCATCTACCTACAGTTGAGGGGCGTGCTGCAAGGTGCAAGCCCTTGAGCCGTGAATTAGGGGTTCAGATGAGTCAGGCGTAATGTAGGTTCCTGACTCATATATAGGGGTTACATAGGGATAATGGAAAAGAAAATGGAATCTACTATTTAGGGTGTAGGATTTAGGGTTTAGGGCTGGCGAGTCACCAGTGCCATCTTGAGGTCGGGTTTGAGTTACCCTTTGCTATGTTTGCTGAACGAATCTAGCACCATAGTTTTTGAATCTATTTCCCATGAGCATATCTATAATAAGACCCATGCATACAGCCAGTTTCCATGTTATACTGTATTTGATTTTCCATTTGCTTCTCCAACATTGGCACCCTAAATCCTATTCATCCGTTCACCCTTCAGCGGTATATAATCTATGTAACCCCCTTTAAATAGCATCTTACCCGCTGCCGCTTTCGTGTATAGGAAGTAGTCAATCTTGTTTGCACCTTTTTTACTCGGCTTCGCGGTCTGAGGGATGTGTCAAGTCTACACTCCTTAAAGGAGGTTATATAGGGGATTGTATAGGGGACTGTTATAGGTTTTATAAAGGGGATACTAGGAGTTTAGAATATGTTATATATATATACACACACATATATGCATATCTTTAAGGGTCCAAGTGCCCAATATTTACGTACTCGGGATTTTTGCAATAGTACTTGTCGTACAGGTTTTGGGCAAGTATACGATTATTGAGTACTTGGACCCTCAGGGTATGGTTGCTGTTTCAAACGACGCTTCGCCCCACCAGCACCATCACGACCATGTTTTTGACAATCAAATAATGACTATCCGTACTAGACTATTATTCCTGAGAATGCACTGAAGGATGCATGAGCCTAAAAAAGTACCAAATTTCTGTCTGGAGCATAACGTACTACATCTCAACGCACTGTCCTAATTGAGAAGGCCGCTAAAGTACACCTGGAGTGGCTAGGCCGGGCCCCCTGTTTCCATCTCAAAGCCGTTCGGCGGCCGTTTGTAATTCTGATAATATGAACCAAGAATGCAGGGTCTTATTGTATTTATATGAAATTTACATAGGGAGTATACAGGGCTTATGTAACGCTTGTATAGAGATGTTGCCCCAATCATGGAGAATTGAATGGAAAAGAGAATCAGACATGAACTGGAAACCTGTGTAGGCTCCAGGGTTTGGGGTCTAACTTCGACATTGTCAGTTCATGGCTGTCAAACACATCTTGAGGGCACAATATTCGGGATCCGTACAAGTGTATTTGCGGTGTACTTGCGGGATGGTAGGAGAGTGGCATTTTCTGGAAGATGATGGGTAATTACCCAAACAGGGTATGCAAGGCAGGATAGCTCGGGTTAAGACACATCTAGAACGGAGCCCATGTGATTCATTTTGGTAGGCGAGGTTTTTCTGCCATGCAAGACGCACGCCCGTTATGCTGCTTGGAATTCCTCGGCACGCTGGCGTACGGAAAGCTGCTCAGTTTTCCACTTTGAAGCCAGGATGCTGCAGCTGCTTCTGCTCTGGTAGCAGCAGTCGGCTACTACAAGTCCTGACCTCTCACATCTTGCTAGGACATAGGAGCACCTTCAAAGCAGAAACAGCAAGAACAACAGCAAAGCAAACAATAAATTCAGGCTGTATAGTAGTTGATACCGCCTACATACATCTACTTGCGGCTTCCTCCTCTTCTTAGCGCTCTTGGTGTTGCTGCTGTCATTGTTCTCATGTTACATTGGAATACTTTGTGTTCTCGTGGTTCATGTGATCTGTACAACTTAGCGTTCACTTGCGTACATTTTCTTGTTTTCAAAGCCATTGTCAAGATTGCACCCAGCTTGCTACCCAAGAGAAATAGTCGGTGTCTGCACTCCCGTCTCTAAGATTTGGTATAGGGGTCCTTGCAAGGCTGTACCAGGCCCACTTGAATTTGCGTATAAGTCCCGTCGACAAGAATAGGCGTGTTCCAATTTTTTTACTTCAAGCTTTACGATAAGGCTGCGCTTATTCCTGCGACGCTTCCAGCCTCCACTGGGCCTCCACGCCTCAACGCTTAACGCATCAAACGGGAAGTGGCTCTACCTGGACCCCAAAAGTAAGTAAAATACTTGCCCAAATCCACTAAGAATTTGCCCAGAAGGCCACATTCTACGTACTGGCCCGAAACCTTTAAACATGGCACAAAACTCGATTATTTTACGTGCCTCGGGGCTTAGGTTGGAGGGCTTAAGCCGCAGACTTGTTCTTCCGTTTGCAACGGTTGAAGAGCGAAGAGTCCCGGGGGGTGTAGCCCACTTGTGATAGTAATGAGAATGGTAGTCCTAATCGTAGTATTGCCCGCAATACTAGCAATACTAGTCCTAGTAGTTAGTAATAAGAGTAGCAATAAGGAAAAAAATACTATACTGGTGACAATGGTCATCCCGCTACTCATCTTCATGTTGCTGACTTTGACATTTTATCATTGTTGTTGCCACTGTGATGGCTGTCCTTTCCAGTCGCATGGTCTAATCGTAGTATTCTTGGTTGTACTCTCTTGGGTACTTTGGAGATATTATCATCATCGCTACTACTATCCTCCTCCTCCTCCTGCTGCTGCTGCAGTAGCAGCATCTACTACGCAGCATGGCATAGAAGCCTGAACAATTGTCTATCTTATTGCGTCATGCTCCTCGTTTGGTTAGCATGATATGATCCTAGCCAGAAACTGCGTTTCCAATACTTGGTTGCCCAGGAATTCATAATGAGATTAATCATCCACACTCTAGAGGATCCTGTCGAAGCTACGCTAGTTTGTCCAGTCTGTAGTTTACAACTGACCGCCGCAATCACGCCATCGGCTGCTGTGGCCTCGTGGCACTAGCCATGGGCAAGGCAGGGGAACATGGTTTCGTGGGCAGACTGCAGAATTTGGCGGTTCATTGTAGAGATACAGGCCCAGTAGAGACGCGGACGGTTCAGGGTTACAGGACGGCAAGCTTGCCATTGTAGCTGGGAACCCGAACACCCCAACTGCGGTCAGGGCTTCGGCCTCGCCAATAAATCACCATGAACGTTCAGACTCTAACTGTGGAGGTTTGCTCGGCGTCGGTGAATTCTTCAAAGGTATACACTTTCTGCAGCACTGATCCTTAATGCTCGGTGCCATAGACAAGTCCTTTGACAGGCAACGTGCCCACACTGAACCCTCCAATGTGTACGTTAGGGGCATCAGGATTGTGGCAATCATTTAGGCGCCTACAGCTTTTCATAAAAAGGGGGACCCCGATATAGAAACCAAAGTAATATAGCCCTTATCATAGGGCTCCAAAAAGGTATCCCTTATTTTGAAAACCCTAAATTCTACAAATCCATCTAAACCCCTATATACCCCTACAGCCCTTGTGAAAGGCCCGATTTTTTGGGAAACCCTCCAAATCTCTCGGCCGGAAGTCTCGCCTGAGGACCCAACCCTAAACCCTAAAACCCCAAACCCTAAAACCCTAAACCCGCAAACCCTAAAACCCTAAACCCTAAAACCCTAAACCCTAAACGGGACTTACAGTCGTGAGGTATCGCTTTCCTGAAAGTAGCTTCCTAACAGTACTGCCAGAAGATCAACTTCTCATCCTAGGTCAACAAGGAGTAAGACTTCAGCAGAAGGCTGGAGAGCTTCAACCCCTAAAAACCTCAAGACCCGCAAGATTAATAGGGGTTTAGGATTCAGGGCTTTGGGCTTAGCCAAAACCTTAAATCCAAAACCCTAAAACCATTAAACCCTAAAACCCTAAAAACCCCAAACCCTAAAACCCTAAAACCCTAAAACGCTAAAGGTGCCGCATCAGATTCACGAGCTCATGATCCGCGGAGGCTTCAAGTATGACGCTAAGAAGGCCTGGGTACAGGGTTTTGGGTTTTGGGTTTAGGGTTCAGGTTTAGGGTTTAGGGTTCAGGTTTAGGGTTTCGCGGCTAGTGAGCTTCGCGAATCATAGGGCTTAGCTGGAACCCCAATTTTCTGCAGTTTTACAGGGTATGCCTTACAAACTAAGGGGTATTTACGAAACTACTAAGCGGTAGGTAATTCGGGCAACGCGTAGGTTTTAGGGTTCAGGGTTTCGGGTCTAGAGCTTTGGGATTCTAGAGCTCTAACCCCCTCAAACTAGAACCTTATAGCTATCGTAGGACTACTATAGTCAGTGGGGTCGTTGTTTGTGGGTCAGACTTGCCCATGTCGTCTCACTCTAAGCCAGATTACTCGTCATAGCGATGGTCATTGTAGAAACAACAGGACAGTCAGCATGAACTGCAGGCGAATGTTCAATCGTTTGTAAGCAGGAGCACGGCTAACGCAATCATGATCCAGTGCTGATCATGGCCATTAACTGGTCTAAGCCCTATAAATCCTTAACCCTAAGCCCTAAACCCTTAACCCTAACCCTTAACCCTAAACCTTAAACTCTGACAGGAGCCAAAAATTTGCCTGGGCCTCCTGCCTACACATCCCTATCTATCCTTATGCGTCCCTATGTATGTACATAGATATGTATATATATATATATATACAAATACATACATGTATATCCTGACGTATGCCCATATATCCTTACATATCCTCATACACCTTTCTCTCGCTATCCATCTATCTATCTATCTATCCATCCATACATACATACATACATACATACATACATACATACATGTGTGTTTTTCAGAGTCGCCGCCCCTATTTTGGATCCTTTCGTTTACTTGGAGACCACACTGGGGGCATGCAGTAATCCTGTCCGCTAATGGTAATCCCCCCCACCCCCCCGCACTCCCTGATATCAAATACTCCCAATATATTATTATACCACATGATGGGAGGAAGAATATTCGGGGAGTAGAATAGTACTACATTGAGAGTTTGGTGTAAGGGGGTTGGGGTATATCACTACGGTGGACAGATGAAATCGTGTGGCATTTAGGACCCCGACAGTACTGTAATTATTGGGTTGTGGGGTGTATTAGGTGGTGCAAGATACTGTCCATCCACAGACCCCAAACCCCAATACTGTAAACCCTGAACCCTCAGACTCATACTTCCCAAGTCATTTGGGAAATGGATTATGATTCCAGTGCTTCTGGGCGCAAATCAGTTGAAGCATGTGAGTAAGATGGATCCAGCAATAGGAAGGCCGGCAAGCTAAACAAATTACGCAGCTACATGAAGGCCCAGGGGACTTGGTTTGAAAGAAGGTTCTGCATGGGGCTGTCGGTCCCCCACTTGGGATTGGCCTGCTTAGAACCCACTCAGACTCTACCTACTAAGTCTCCTGGGCCTCCAACTTTGTCCGGACTGAAAAGGACACGGAGCATGTAATCACCAGTGCGTCGTGCTTTTTTACACACGCATGCACCCCCTAGTTCGAGGTGGCGACATCAACAGTGGCAGTTTTTCAAAATGATCCCGTAGAATCTCAAAGGGCGAACCCTTAGTTTCTATTACCTTTGTAAGATTCGTTTATATGTACATACATACACATGTAACTGTAATAGTCTCTACAGCAGCACCCTCAGCCCCATTGCCCTTTTGCCTTCTTGGGGTCCAAAGTTCTTGATTAGGATATTCAACAAGGCCACCTTTGTTTGTGCTAGGTTTCTGGGGATCCCAGATATTTCTGCATAGGTATGAGATATGTGTACATGTGTATATTCGTATGCTTAGAGCTAAGCACTTCTGAGTCTCCTGCCTCAGGATAAGTACTTCATGAGAAAGGAGGCCTGCGCGCAGCAGTTGTTGCAGGGCCAGGTCAGCAGCTTTTCTGACCACTATGCTGAATAGGCTACATAAGGTTTATGAGGACAAGTAGTTGGTGTTGGGGTAATAGTCTGCTATGGTCATGTAAGGTTATACTACAGGAAGAACAGTGTTGGTAGCCATTGAGATTTTTTCTGTACGCTAGCAGTTTGGAACATCATGCGCAGTTGAAACCACAATGCTGAGCCCTTCCCTTGGCTCCATTGTCATGTTTTGTTCTGCCAGTATTGGCAAGCGTACTATGATCACCATCGGATGATGATGATGCAGGGGAGGAGGATACCCTAAACCCTCTAATGTGCGCAGCTCGATATAGAAATCAGACAGTGCCCATTGCTTCCTCATGCTAGTGCATACGTGTGGGGGTGTAGAGGACTCTTTGATCAATCGTGCCAATCCAAACTTTGTTAACTTTGTTCCATGTGCGCGGGGGAACTGCGTAGCGGTTTCGGACGCGTCGAGCTGCTGATTGATCCTAGTGTTGGCTACATCTCACACCACTTTGTAGCTGATGGTAAGGGCAGGTTTGTTGAAGTTGTGGCTCATAGATACAGTGCTTGGGTTCCTGTCGCATCCTGTGTCGCGGGGTTGTGCGCGGTTGTCTCAGAACATGGAGATGGATAGTTCGCGATATGGCGACTGTCCTGAATATCTGACCATTACATCTCCCTAAGCGTCCGGGGACCCAAATAAAAGGGCTTTAGGGCCCAAATACCATCAATATTATAGTATTTGGGCCCTGAAACCCTGTTATTGAGTCCTTGGACCCTTAGGGTTTGATAAATCATTTGCGCCTCCGTATCTCACGCGCACATGTTGCAGTAGTCAAGGTACACCCCTTATTGCTTGGAAGGCACAGCTAGTGAAGTCCTGAAAGAAGTCATCTCTGCTTATCACAAAGTCCCAAACCCTAAACCTGAAGCCCTAAGGAAGTGCCTTGAGCATCAGTCACTGACCTAAAGCACATAGTAGTCTCCACAAAGAGGTGGACCCCAATATAGACCCCGAATACTATAATCCATATTAAAGGGACACCCAAAAAGGTATTTCTAATTTTAGGAAACTCCCAAATCCTAAGCCCTAAACCCTGAACCTTATATATCCTAAACCCTAGCCCCATAAAGGTGCCTCTACCTGAACCCCAAAAATATGTAAGATAATTGCCTTTTGGTCTATGCTTAATGATTTTGGGCTATTTTTTACTTACTTTTGGGGCCCAGGTAAGCTTGGAAAACACCCACGCAATGGTGAGCTCCAGACAGGTAGCCTCTCCAAACTAACCCTTTCGCTGTTTAGGGTTTAGGGTTGAGGGCTTAATGCTTTAGGATCTAGGATTTAGGATTTAGGATTTAGGGTTTAGGTTTGGGGGGTTTGGGTTTACGGTTGGTAGGGAATGTCAGGGAATGTGCTATATAAGGGCTATCTAGGGAGTAATACCTATATTGAACACCCCTTGTCAACTTTGTTAGGTATGGCCCCAACATTTAATGTCTCGCATGGGGAATATATTTGTCATAAGGATGGACCGTGATCATCATAAGTGTAAGGGGGTCACGATAGAATTCCCATGTAGCACCCTTTGAAGGGAGAGCTCTAGACAGGTAGAATCTCCCCGAACACTTACGAAATTCCCGTATGGTAGCTTGTCATCATCATGGCCCCTCGTTGTGGCCCCTGATTTTTCGGGTGCCCAAAATGGCAGTCAGCATGTTGACAACCTACCACATCGTCTCTCTTTCAAAGGACACTGGTCTATGTAAGCATCCTTTTTGGGCTCCTTGTTCATTAGTTTCCTTGAGGGTCCAAGACTTAATAATCCTATACTTACCCAAAACCTGTACTACAACTACAATTACTATCACCAAAATCCCATGTACCTAATTATTGGGTACTTGGACCCTTAGGGTTTGGGGGAGGGTCATTTGCGCACCAAGGCCCGCCGAAGTTTCCCACTCTAAGCCTTAAGTTTTAAGCCCTTGGTTGAAATCCCCCGAAGGCTGAGTGGGACCGCCAAAAGCGGATCGACAAAGGCATCAAGTGTGGAGCCCAGATGCTCAGAAGGATGGAAACTATTATGGTATATTGGGGTTACATTGGGATAATGGAAAAGAAAATGGAGACTACTATAGTATATTGGGGTTACATTGGGATAATGGACAAGAAAAATGGAAACTACCATAGTATATTGGGGTTACACTGGGTTAATGTTAGTTCCTTTCCCTGCGGCATTAAGTCTATAAACAGGGTGTTCAGGGTCTAGGGTGTATTAAGCAACACCTGCGCTGTGCCCCCGCAAGTCTATACAGGTCACCTACATTGGGCTAGTGGAACCGTAGTTGCTGGGTTGCTGTTCAGGAACTTAAATTAAGTTACTATATTGGGGAAACCCTATTATTTACTTTATATACCCATTATGGTAACTTAATTTGAGTTCCTTAACAGCAACCCAGTAGTGGAACCGTAGTTGTTGGGGCAGCACGGGCAGGTTGGGAGAGGGCCGTCGTGATGGAACTGCTCTACTGGTTTGATAGGCAGAGTTGAGGGTTTAGGGTTTAGGGTTTAGCCTGGAACCTTGGACCCTAGCTAAGGGATTACAATAGTACCCCCCCCCAAAGGTGCCCCCCAAAAGGGTTTAAGGAGCTAATAAGATTATATAGGGCTTAATAAGGCCTAATAGGGTTCTAAATCTGGTGGTAACTTGTGGGGGGGTGCTATCGTAATCCCTTACTAGCTAATTTATTAAGGCGTACGCTTTAACCGTAGACCCTAAATAAGGCAAAGATACCAACATATACCATTCTCTTTTTCTAGGTCTATAGATTACTCTAGGTAAGGTCCCAGATCCAGAATCCTAGATCTGCACCCTTACCCCGCATGATGTTCAGAAGGCCGAGAGATATGGAGCCAGGCTAGTATAGACCTAAAAGAAGGGTATTGCACCAAATATTGTGGTATTTCTTTTGCCTTTTCTAGTCTAAGCTTACCTCTAGGTAGAAACCTTGCTTGAAGCTTGGGGTGCTTCTCGCAATAGAAATGACAGTATTTTGGGGATCGTAATTGGTGCAGGCTTTCCTCCATCCACAGTTTAGGGTTTAGGGTGAGTATGGGTGACAAGCTCCGACCGGAACTCTATGATGTTGGGCTCCCGTGCGCAATGCAGCCAATGAAGTTTCGATTTGCTTGCCGATCTATGAGAAGCTTGAGTGTGAACCCCTTCCTACATGACGTATAGGTGTTGATTTCGACGTTTGGCGAGTGTATCTAGGGTTTCTTAGGAATGTTGGTGAGAACATTTATTTGACATGCAACTGGGGGGGATTAAATGGATACTGCCGCATGGAATCCGGGAGGGGAGGGGGGGGGTGGGGTGGTATTTCATTGTTCATTCTGTTGTCCTTTTGATTCTCCATAGACATACAAGTAACCTATCCGTAAACCCAAAACCCACGTAAAACAGTAGTTTTTCTTTCCATTATCCCTATATATGAACCCAATAAACTATAGTAGGTGCCATTTTGTTCTCCATTATCCCAGTATAAAGCCAATAAACTACAGCAGTTTCCATGTTCTTTTCCAATATCCCTATATGAACCAAATAAACTATAGTAGTTTCCATGTTCTTTTCCATTATGCCTATATAAACCCAATAAACTATAGTAGCTTCCATCTTTCAGTACCCTATATAAACCCAATATACTATAGTAGTTGCCATTTTCACTATACCTGTATAAACCCAATAAACTATAATGTCAGTTACATTTTTCTTTTCCATTCCGCGTGTCCAGGCCCGAGAGAGTTGGCTTGAGGTATAGGGCGAACAGGTGGCATATGGGCAGTTGTCAAACACATGAGCTATAGTCTAAATTCCTTAAAGGAGGTTATATAGGGGATTTTAGCGGTGCTACTATAGGGCTTACGAAGGGGGATACTAGGAGGATAGACTAGACTTCATATGACCGTTTGTTACAGGGGACGCAAACATGGCCGCAGTTTTCGACAAAAGTCCACCTCTCCACCCACCCTAAACCCTAAACCCTAAGCCCTTAACATGCCGGGAAAGTTTGTTGGACCTTCGAGCTCGGAAGGCCTCTTCTCATGCGAAAAAACATTCCCAGGGTAAGTTTAGGGTTTGGGGGCTTATAGGGTTTGGGGTTTAGGGCTTAGGGCTAAGGGAATATGGAAAAGAAAATGGAAACTACTATAGTATATTGGGGATTATGTTGGGATCCTCTTCTTGTACAGTAGAATCGCCTTCCCTTTAGTATCGTGCTTCAATATGTGATGCTTCGGCTTGTATGTATTTATGGGCGCAAGCAAATGGGACTTGTCTGACCCCTGTGTACTCCTAAAGGGTGACCTCTACAATCTCCATATATTCACTACACATCACTAACGTCCCTTAGGGGTCTCGCTGTGAGAAACCCCCCCCATATGAGCTGTGGTCTCAACTCCTTAAAAGGGTTTCATGGTGATTATTTCGGGTTCCTACTATAGGTCTTATTAGGGAGGATACTAGGAGTTTAGACTAA
This sequence comes from Symbiodinium pilosum, assembly GCA_905231905.1. NCBI lineage: Eukaryota > Dinophyceae > Suessiales > Symbiodiniaceae > Symbiodinium > Symbiodinium pilosum. The sequence goes on along the minus strand of CAJNIZ010003335.1, from coordinate 381,365 downwards.
AGCTCATATGTAGATCCTTGAAGTTGCGACCTCAAGAGACAGTGCAGGCAGTATGCCGTCCCTGCAAGCAGCGTGGAGGAGTTCCATGAAGAGGAGGCGCGGCAACAAGAGTTCAACATGGCTAATGGAATCTTGGATCTTTGGTGAATATAGCTTGGTGCGAAAACTGAAGTTATGATTTTCAGTGCTATCCTGAAGAGGAACCATAATTCCGGCAAAAGGCTTACAGTTGCGAGTAGAAGCCATTGCGTGGAAAGCGCGGCAGAGAGGATAGTAGCAAAGGCCTGGCTATTTGAAACAACAAATGTGACTATCATACAATGTCAAATCTGGGGCGCAGCCAACGATTGGCCATCAAGAAGGGAACATTCAACCAAGAGACTCGTTGCAATTTCATTAGCCAAATGACACTGTCTGGGTGGGTGGGGTGCGGGGCCATCATGTCAAGAAGGGCGTGGTTCGCAGACTTCATTAAAAAACCTGCAACTTGACTACCGATAATCCAGATGCACATGGCGACACGCAGCTGATATAACGGGGCCGGGGTGCTTAAGAAGTATGCAGACGACCTAATGGTGCTTAAGGGCAGGGTGGGGGGGGTGAATATAGGTACCGTTAAAGGTGTATATGTGGGGATTGTTCAGGGATGATTACAGGCATCGACTCCCCAAAACTCCCTTAGCAGCAGTAAGACGATTTGGATCCTGAAGGGGTCCGTGGGCCCCCAGACCTTCATACGCATTTTCAGTATGCTAGAACTCGATGAGGAGTATACTCCGATGATTGTTAAGAAAAGTATCCCAACAGGACTCTTTAAAAATCATATTAAGGGTTGGGGCAGCCAAAATCCCCTCCCTAAGCCCTGAATCCTAAACCTTAAGCCCTATACCCTAGACCCTAAATCCTAAGTCTTAAACTGTAAACCCACAACCCTAAACCGTATACCTACCCCCTATGACTTGAGGAGAAAATGGTTGATGCTCTCCTGGACCGACTGAAGAAGAAGGCGGAAGCCGAGGACGGGCACCGGCTGGGCGAGTTTGGGGAGCAATCCGCACCGGCCAGAAGGAACATAGGGTTCAGGCTTTAGGGGGTTTAGGGTTTAGGGCCTTAGGGAATGTTTTGGGTTTGTAAAGGTTACGTAGGAATATACAGGGAGTTATACTGTAGGGGAGATATAGGGGTATCTCGGGGAATGGATGAGAAGGTGAGAAAAGAGAAGCTAGCCCTTTATGCTGGGTTTATTGGTTAGGCCTAATCATGAACCTCTCCATCCCCTGATAATGAATAATTAGCTCCCCCATTCTATGACGATACTATGTTGAGTGTACTTGCTAATGGTGGGTGGGGAGCTGTACCACGAGGGAAAAGTGATTACCGTCACCTCCACCTTTTGTTGACTTGCAGTGTTAAGTCTTACTATACTAGAAGACCATAGTTTTAAACACTGACGGTCTCAAAGGATACTTTGGGCCTCAAAGTGTAATCATGTTGTTATTTATTTCGGGCTATCTGAAAATTAGGGTAAGGTTCAAGCTTTATGTAGGGCTTAACTTCAGGGTCCCAAATGCCTAACCGTCCCTCTGTTCCCCGAACCCTGGCCAACAAGTACTCGCACATTTGAATGCTCGAAACTAGAGCCCTAAATCCTAAACATAGGTCCTACGAGCTCCCGGGCCTTGCTGAGTTGTAGCCTCCTTCTATACAGATCAAAATACTCCCGCTATTGGTTCTGTACCGGTAGCGGTTTAGGGGTTTAAGGGTTCAGGGGCTTAGTGTCTAGGGGTGGGGCTCTTGTACGGAAGTTGTTCTGATTGCCATTACCACATTGAGATTCTAGATTCCAAATTGCTTGTATCATAGTCCTGGATTTCTCTTGCGTGTATCATACGATGACCGCTATTATTTGTATATATCTGGATGCACGTAAGGCTTTTCGTGAGAGGAGCTTTAGAATTCTGATTTGACAGTGTGGTTAAAACGCTTTGGGTGAAGCATGTGGGGTTGAGGGCATAAGGTTTGGAGTTTGCACTCAGAAGTCTCCAAAATAAGTGCCTTATTGTACTTTATTCTCTTGGGGGGGGGGGGGCTACGTGGGAAACCGATCTAGGGCATCGGTGTTGTAGTTCAAGGTCCTGCAGCCGCCTGGTGCACAAGCAGCTTGATTTTTCGGCAAATGTGCTGTTACATGTCGATAGTGTCCCCAGTGCTATGAAACTGAACACAGCACTCACCATACAAGTTGTGTAGAATAATGTAGACCCATGATCAATAAACCACCTCCTTTTAAGGGCCTAAATATTAGGATCCCTATTATAATCCCTATTAAGGGGAGGGGGTTTATTAATCAGGGGTCTGGGTTACCGGCCTACGTGGACCTATCGTTCAAAGGTTTGGGCCATCCTTGTAAGTCACTTTTGAAGTGCAGTAGGATTCCTGTAGTTAAGCTTTTGAAAAAGAGGGTCCATGATTCCGTGGCGTCTCCAAGCTGGTTGATGTACTACGTAGGTTCATGTGGTGGTTCATGGGTTGTAGTAGCCACTTGTAACTTATAACTGTGCTCTTTCTTCTACAGACAATCCCAGGGTCCTCCCACTTGACTTTTCCCAATTCAGGGCAAAACGGTCGCTGACGATGGCGACGACGGCGACGAGGCCATTCCGCAGAGGTTTGTTCGTTGCCAGACCCTAAGGCCCGAAGGGTCGAAGGACCCAAGTAATAGGGTTCAGGGCCCACATACTATAATGTTAAGGGTATTTGGGCCCTAGCAAGCTATATGAGCCTTTGCGTGTGGATGCGAGGTTCCATACATGTGGGGCTGCAACATGACTGTGCATCACTAAGATCGGGGATCATATTAGTACCCCCGCACCAAAGGTACCTCCCACAAATTTGGAACCCTATTAGGTTTTATTAAGCTCTAAATAGTCCTGATTAGCTCCTTAAACCCTGGGGGGGTGGGTACCTTGGGGGGCAAGGGTGGTGGGGGTACTATTGCAACCTAACCCTAGACCCTAAACCCAAAACCCTGAACCGCGGTTTGTCACAGTCAGCCACATGGGCTTGTAAATGGATGTCCTCCTGGCTTGCTCACCGACAAGAGTTTCTGCGACAAAGCTCTACATTCGCGTCAAATCAGGGTTTCCCAAAATTAGGGATACCTTTTGGGGTCCTTATAATCAGTTTTTTATTATTGTGGATTCTATATTGGGGTCCCCCTATCTTGGGAAACTACCAAATGTATGTAGCAACAGGCGGCGACCAAGGGGTATGTAAGAGAGGCTGGGCAGGCGACAAGACAAGTTTTTGATCCGCAGCCAAACGGTTCCCAACATGTTACCGTCCTCATTACAGGACTTCCCAAGAACTAGGTACCCCAGTAGTACCACTGTTTCCTTTTCATTTGTGGTGGTTTCCTTACTAAAGCTGAACACTAGGAAAAAGGGTACCCTTGTTGTTAAGGGGTTACTGGGGAACCTATAGAAGGGCCCCTTCCTTTTTGAAGCCGTGATCCTCACAAAGCACCATAGTCATCCCAATCTCCGTCCGTCATCGCTCGCTCATTTCTTTTTCTTGAAATGAGCTATAGTCTAAACTCCTAGTATCCCCCTTAATATGCCCTATAGGACTCCCCTATATAGCCCCCCTTTAAGGAGTTTAGACTATGGTACAAATGATGCTCCACTATTCTAGGGCTGAGACTCCTTCCTTACCGCCCCTTCGAAGGGACCATTGTATCCCTCTCCCCCTGATATTAACTCCTCCCACCCCCCCTATTAAATACTCCCCATTGTGGTACATTCCATATAGTGGGAGTATGTAATATCAGGGGGGGGTGGGGGGTTTACTATACATTAGGGAGAGGGGATTAGTATCGGTGATAAGCAGCAGGCGCCGCCCGTCAAGAAGAAGAAAAAGCGTGCCGAAGTCGAGGAAGAGGCAGAGCAGGAGGAGGTGGACGAAAAGGCAGGTGATTTTCACCCTCAATCCTACCCCTAGGGATCAAAGTATACAAAGAACACCTACATTGGGCCTTAAAGTCGGTAGATATTACCTACATTGGGTTATTTGGATCCTTTGAGTGCTCAAGGGCTTCAGTGTAGTTTGTTTTGGGGTTTGTTATGTTTGTGTTGTAAGATGTTCGAATATCCCTAGAGAGCCTAACCCTAAAAGGGCCTCTTCAGGGGATGGGAGGCAAGATGGGGACCAGGTCGTGAAATTAGGGTTTAGGGTTTAGGGGGCCGATTTGTTCTATGGATTTCGCGATGTAAGGCTCATGAAGTGCTCCTCCTCCGTAATTGTGCGAGAGATTGCGGGGTCTGAGGGTTTAGGCAACCAAGCCTCTGTTACAGAGACCCTTGTCTCCTCTGTCAAGCCCCTGTTCTTGTTGCCGCGCAATCCTGTTATGGTTCTTTGCTGGCGCCTGGCGGATCCGGTCATGTCACTTTCAGCCGTGGTAGGTGTGGGAAAGGCGGGGCTTTACAGGGTGCAATTAACCTCCACAAGCCGTAAGCAATCGCCACGCCGCATTTGCAAGAGACTGGCCTCTGCCCGCATCTCCTGCTTGGGCGTTCATGGGTGGGAATTGGGCTAGGGGCAACCAGGCAATCTTCTTCTTAGCTCTTAGCTATGCACTTATCCATACGGAGCCCCAGGCAGACGTGATTACCCAATCTTAAGCCTTAAACCCATAGATTACCCCTTCATAACCCTCATAATAATCCCCCATGTAATCCCCTATACAACCCTATTACTGTATTACCCAAACCCTAGACGCTAAGCCCATAAACCTCTAAAGTCTGAAGCCCAGTATGTTTGCAGTTCCCCGGTAGAACTGTATGCCTTGGGCTCCAGACGCAGTTGAACCCGAATTTGAGTAGTATTTTATTTGGGGATGCTATGGTACCCAATATAGAGTAAGATTATATCCTCCCTTTGGGGTGTAGTATTTCATATAATCTTACTGGGTTTAACCACCAAAGAAAACGCTACTCAATTTTGTCCGGTGGCTATAGATTGAGACGCAGTGTAGAGATTTTGCTTGCTGTAGTCTAATGTAGACCTCTAATTAATGAACCCCCTCCTTTTAAGGGCCGGGCCTTAATATTAGGATCCATAATATAACCTCCGACAACGGGAGGGAGCTTATTAGCCAGGGCTCTACATTATCTTGGTCACCCCCACCTAACCGGAGCTCTAGCCCCACAGACGTCTTTGGGAATGCAAAAGGCCGCCAAGAAAGCGAAGAAGGCCAAGAAGAAGCTAGTGGAGGAGGAGCACTGCCAGCAGTGAGTAGTCGACTATGTTTAGGATCCCCAGTTGTCCCCTTTTATAGGGGTATATGGGGGTAGTTAAACCCTAAACCCTAAACCCTATAGGGTCAGGGTTTAAGTACCCCAGTAGCACCTCTTTCCTCGATTTTATTCTGGGTTCTCCTTATTACAAGTGAACATCAGCAAAAAGGTTACCCTCATTATACAGGGGCTACTGATTCCTAGTTGGCTTAGTGATGACATGCTCCAGAAGCCAGGTTTTCCTGATGTATGGGGGTTTCCACAAGATAGGGGTCCGTTTTCGTAGCTCCTCATCATGAGATTATATCATGTTGAGATAATTGTTGAGGTCCACTAATTTTCGGAAACAGCTATATGACAAAAGTCAGACTGTTTCCTGGAAGGGTCTCTGAATCTGGGCAGGCTATAGTTATGCCGCAAAAGCTCAATCCCAAAAAATCGGGTTCAGGGTGTAGGGTTTAAGGTTTAGGGTATAATTCAAGCCAAAAACACCTACATGGGATCCTCTTGTGGATGGAGGAAATCTTGCACCACCCTGTATACGCACCCCCAACAAGTGCGTTATTTCATGGGTTGTAAGAGGCATCCACTCGTCTAATTGGGCATTGGGACAAATACGACAAGTAGGGAATTTAGCAGTTCTTAGATTCTTCTTTGTGTTGGATCGCAAGACTGTTGGTCAAAATGCTGATGTAGACAATGTCGGTCTTCAAATCAGATTGAAAGGCCTCTGTGGCCGTTGCATACTATGCGCCTGCATAATGTAGATTCCTGAGTTATTGCCCGCAACATTCTCTTATAGTCCGCATACAGCTATGGTAATCACAGTAGCATTTACCCCTCAAGTTCTGTTGTAAAGGAACAGGCCCCGGGTCGCTCGATTGCTTCGCCTGGTCACAGACTTGCGAGGATTCATTCTCATAGGATGCCAGTTCATAGACCCTCCAGGTACCAGCGACCCAGAAGATATCCCGACAGAACCCTAAACCCTATAGGGTTTAGGGATCATAGGAAGTCCCAATTCTGGGAAGCCCTCATATTCCTCTGTTGGGCCAGGAAGAGGAAGAGGAGGAGTGATTCTGCAATCTGCGATGCTACCACCTGTGGGCTTCCTCCTATCAAGTAGACTTCCGGATGGGTTCGCTAGCAGGGGCCTAGAGATACGCCGAAAAGAGGCCTATATAGACTTGATAATAGCCCCAATGTTTATACAAGCCTGAACGGAGGTATCACTTGGTAACTACGCTTGTCGAGGTGTCTTTCATCCAAGGGGTGCATTTCCGGGATAGGAAGCAAAGATTCAGGGAAACTGCGTATTGCCAGAAGGGGAGGGCCCTAAACCCCTAAACCCTAAACTCCTAAACCCCAATCCCGAAACCCTAAACCCTAAACCCTATCCTAGCTTGCATCCACTTAGCCCCTTGTGTTACAGAAGCAATGCATGCGGAATTGAATTGCTAGACGCCCCGTGCAAAGTCTGATAGTTCACGAATGTAAACGGAGATTCGAAAGATTCGGCTTAGCCCTCATAGTTCTTTATCACATTTGCCCGCAAGTCATTTCTTCCAACCATTGCTTGTAGGTTGTTTTTACCATCAATCCCATTGACTGATCTTTCACAGGAAGTGCCATATATGCTCTCCATACACACTTTTCAGAATCACATGAAGACTCCGCTAGAGTTAGATCATGAGCTTTCTAAAAGTATATTATAGCTTCGGGCTTTCCAGATAAGCTAAATAACACAGAGGCCTGAGGCCTGCGTCAGAATTATTCTGAAGTCTGTGCAGTGTCCTGGGCAAATTGTGACGACCGCACCCAAACTCATCCCGAATGGTGGTTTATTTAGAAAGTACTGACAAAGGGCCGTGTTTCAGGGTTTGGTAGGAACGTAATTTACGCAAAGCTGCTCGGAGTTAGCCAAGTCAGCAAGGTACTGCGCAGCCTTTGCAGACCTTATTTCTCCTGACCGATGCGCGGGATCTTCTTTCCAACCACAGATGCTGCAAGCCCTTGACCTTAAACAGACCCAACAAGGCCAGGAGCCAAAACCCTAAACACCCAATGATAGGCCTAGGAACATCTGCCAACCCAGGTCCCAGGACATGGGCCCCTGCAAATATTAAGGCCTCGTCCAAGATAATTGGAGGCCGTTCGGGCATGTAAAGGCTACTAGGGCCCCTTGGGCCCTAAACCCTAAACCCTGTTTATGGGGCCCCATGGTTCAACGCCAAGCCGTGAACCCAGACCCCAACCCGGAAGGAGCAAGGGTAAAGCTGGCTTTCATAGCTACCTTGGACCTACAGGGTTTAGGGTTTGGGG